>LBNU01032847.1:0-13810 GCA_014162995.1 Artemisia annua
TTCCCATTGTACATCTGGCTATAAGCCTTTGCCAATGTAGCTGCACTATCACAACGGATAGAAATAGGTGCTATAGGTTTAGGCCACAATGGAATCTCAAGAAGCAAGTTTTTCAACCATTCAGCTTCTTTACTAGCAGCTGCCAAAGCCACAAATTCAGATTCCATGGTTGAACTAGTGATGCAAGTTTGTTTCTTGGATGCCCAAGAAATTGCACCTCCACCAAGTAGGAATACCCAGCCACTAGTAGACGAATTGTCTTCAGTGTTACTGATCCAACTTGTATCAGTGTATCCTTCCAATACTGAAGGATAACCAGTATATGAGAGACTATAATCCATAGTTCTCTTCAAATACTTCAGTACTCTCTGAATTGCTTGCCAATGATGAGCACTAGGATTACTAGTATACCTGCTTAGTTTACCCACTGCAAAAGCAATATCAGGTCTTGTACAAGTCATAACATACATCAAGCAGCCAATCACCCTAGAATACTCAAGTTGAGATACAGCTTTGCCAGTATTAGGCATTAGCTTCTCACTTGTATCCATAGGAGTACTCACATGAGTACAATCAAAGCAATTAAATTTCTTCAACACCTTCTCAATGTAATGAGATTGTGACATAGAAATTCTTTTACTTTCATGTTTAATCCTTATACCAAGGATAACATCTGCCTCCCCCATATCCTTCATGGAGAACTTTGATGACAAAAAATCCTTTGTCAAGTCGACTTGATTTTGGTCAGTGCCAAAGATCAACATGTCATCAACATATAGAAAAATGATGACTCATTTACCAGATTCATCAAATTTGCTATATACACATTTGTCAGCCTGGTTAAGCAAAAAACCACTAGACAAAACCACTTCATCAAAATTTTGATTTCATTGCTTAGGTGCCTGTTTTAGTCCATAAAGAGACTTAATCAGTTTACACACCTTGTTCTCATTGCCAGGCATGATGAAGCCCTGAGGTTGGTTCATGTAAACCTCCTCATCTAAATCACCATTCAAGAAAGCTGTCTTCACATCCATCTGATGAATAATCAGATTGTGAATTGATGCCAAAGCAATCAGCAATCTTATGGTACTGATACGTGCCACAGGGGCATAAGTATCAAAATAGTCTATTCCTGACTTTTGTTTAAAGCCTTGAATGACTAGTCTTAAGTGATCAGCTAAATTATGTTGAGATCTAACAAACTCTATAGACACCACCCCATTCATGATAAGCTCACGAATCATGCTATGCCTGACACCTAAGTGTCTAGACTTCCCATTGTACATCTGGCTATAAGCCTTTGCCAATGTAGTTGCACTATCACAACGGATAGAAATAGGTGCTATAGGTTTAGGCCAGAAGGGAATCTCAAGAAGCAAGTTTTTCAACCATTCAGCTTCTTTACCAGCAGCTGCTAAAGCCATAAATTCAGACGTGATGCAAGTTAGTTTCTTAGATGCCCAAGAAATTGCACCTCCACCAAGTAGGAATACCCAGCCACTAGTAGACGAATTGTCTTTAGTGTTACTGATCCAACTTGCATCAGTGTATCCTTCCAATACTGAAGGATAACCAGTATATGAGAGACTATAATCCATAGTTCTCTTCAAATACTTCAGTACTCTCTGAATTGCTTCCAATGATGAGCACTAGGATTACTAGTATACCTGCTTAGTTTACCCACTGCAAAAGCAATATCAGGTCTTGTACAAGTCATAGCATACATCAAGCAGCCAATCACCCTAGAATACTCAAGTTGAGATACAGCTTTGCCAGTATTAGGCATTAACTTCTCACTTGTATCCATAGGAGTACTCACAGGAGTACAATCAAAGAAATTAAATATCTTCAACACCTTCTCAATGTAATGAGATTGTGACATAGAAATTCTTTTACTTTCATGTTTAATCCTTATACCAAGGATAACATCTGCCTCCCCCATATCCTTCATGGAGAACTTTGATGACAAAAAATCCTTTGTCAAGTCGACTTGATTTTGATCAGTGCCAAAGATCAACATGTCATCAACATATAGAAAAATGATGACTCCTTTACCAGATTCATCAAATTTGCTATATACACATTTGTCAGTCTGGGTAAGCAAAAAACCACTAGACAAAACCACTTCATCAAATTTTTGATGTCATTGCTTAGGTGCCTATTTTAGTCCATAAAAAGACTTAATCAGTTTACACACCTTGTTTTCATTGCAAGGCATGATGAAGCCCTGAGGTTGGTTCATGTAAACCTCCTCATCTAAATCACCATTCAAGAAAGTTGTCTTCACATCCATCTGATGAATAATCAGATTGTGAATTGATGCCAAAGCAATCAGCAATCTTATGGTACTGATACGTGCCACATGGGCATAAGTATCAAAATAGTCTATTCATGACTTTTGTTTAAAGCCTTGAATGACTAGTCTAGCCTTGAACTTTTCAATAGTTCCATCTACCTTCATTTTCTTTTTGAAAATCCATTTGCAACCTAGAGGTTTGCAACCAGGTGGTAGATCAACCAACACCCAAGTGTTGTTGCCCATGATGGAATCCATTTCATCATTTATTGCTTCTTTCCAGAAAGCAACATCCTGGGACTTCATTGCTTCTTCAAATGTTTTGGGATCATCCTCAACAATGAAGCAATCAGAGACCTCATTCCTTGTACCTTAAACTAAGTATAATTGAAACTCAGGTCCAAATGACTTTGGAGTCCTGACCCTGTTGCTGCTTCTGAGCTCAGGTTCAGGTTGTTGTACCACAACCACATCAGAGACCTCATTAGTGACATCATTAGGGACACCATTAGAGACCTCTGAAACACCAATGTCAGCAGTTCCATTTGGAATCCTCTGACTTGGTCTAGGGATAGATGAGAATCTATTCTCATCAAAGATTGTATCCCTTGATTCAATTATGGAGTTAATTGAAACAGATTCATTAGGTTCAATAACATAGAACCTATATGCCTTGGAATGCTCAGCATATCCAACAAAGATGCATTCAATGCCTCTTTCACCCAAAGTTTTCTGCTTTGGATCAGGGAGTCTTACAACAGCCCTACAACCCCATACCCTGAGAAAGTTCAGGTTTGGTTTTCTTTTAGTCCAGAGTTCATAAGGAGTAACCTTGTTCCTTTTATTGGGAACCCTATTTAATAAATAGCAAGCTGTCAACATAGCTTCACCCCAGAACCCTTGACTCAACCATGAATAGGACAACATGGAATTAACCATCTCCTTCAGCACCCTGTTTTTCCTTTCAAAAATACCATTTTGCTGAGGAGTATAGGGAGCATTTGTTTTATGGATTATACCAACAGACTGAAAATACAAAGTGTCCATGTATTCACCTCCCCTATCAGTCCTAAATCTTTTGATTAGGGACCCTTGTTGCAACTCAACTTTAGTTTTAAATACTTTAAATTTATCTAATGCTTCATCCTTAGTATGTAATAAATAGACATAACAAAACCTAGAAGCATCATCAATAAAAGTCACAAAGTATTTCTTATTCCCCAATGAGGGAGTAGCATGCAAATCACATAGGTCACTATGAATTAATTCCAAAACTTCAGTTTCACGTTTTACACTTTGAAATGGTTTTTTAGTTATTTTAGTCATCATGCAAGTTTTACACTTTTCAGTGTCCATAACAAAGGCTGGAATTAACCCATCCTTAGACATATCTCGCATTCTCTTAAGTGTACATGGCCAAGTCTAGCATGCCATAGGATTGAATCATTCAGTTTAGTGGTTGATATAAAAGCAGAATTAACATTATCATGAACAATATTAAGCCTGAACATTTGATTACACAAATAGCCAAAACCAATAAACACACCATGTTTAGATAAAACAAACTTATCAGATTCAATAACTTGTTTATAACCACAATTATTCAAAACACTACTAGAAACCAAATTCCTTCTAATATCAGGATCATGTAAAACATTAAACAAAGAAACAATCTTTCCAGAACTAAACTTTAAATCCACACATCCTCTTCCATGCACCAGGGCTGTTGACTCGTTTCCCATATGAAGAATAGAACCATCATTCATTGACTCATAAGTCTTGAACCAGCTTCTATCTTTACACACATGAATTGTTGCTCCAGAGTCAACCCACCACGCAACATCATCATCCTGCACAAAGTATACCTCAGATATATATGTAACATAATAAATCTGAAAAGACTTATTAAATATATTCTGACCTTTCAGAGAATTTGTATTACCACTTCCTGATCCACTTGTGCCTGATCCATTGACTTTATTGCCAAACTTAACACCTTTACAATCCTTCCTGAAGTGTCCAGTTTTACCACACTTCCAACAAGTCACTTTTGGTTTCTTGTTAATATCAGATTTGGTGTTATCCTGATGCTTACGTTTGCCCTTGTTGTCATTGTACCTGGAGGAGTTGTTATGCTCCACCATATTGACAACTGATGGACCAGTAGCATTGCTACTCTTTGGCTTGTCAATATCTTGTGCTTTGAGTGATTCCTCAATGCGCAAATGATTGCCCAACTCAACAAGAGTTAACTCCTCCTTCTTATGTTTCAGCATATGCTTGAAATCTTTCCAAGAAGGAGGTAGTTTATCAATGATACAAGAGACTGAAATAGCTTCATCCATGTTCATCTTGTGTTGTGTGAAACGACCAAGTATACTAAGAAGTTCGTTGTATTGTTCCATGACAGGTCTAGAATCAAACATTTTGTAATTGTTAAAATTACTTACAAGGAACTTCTTACTTGATGCATCCTCAGCCATATATTTGGCTTCCAAGGAATCCCATAGTTCTTGAGAAGACTCAACATTCTGATATATATCAAAAAGAGAATCAAACATACCATTGAGGATTAAACCTCTGCAGATGTAGTCATCATTCTCCCATTTGCTTCTTGCCCTCATCTGTTCCATAGTAGCATCATCCCCATGATCTTCAGGAATAGCAGTAGTCAGAACATACACCACATTCATACTTGACAACAAGAAGTTCATCTTCTTTTGCCATCTTCTGAAATCAACACCTTCAAACTTTTCCAACTTGGAAAAGTTAGCAGCCATTGATTATCACTAAATAGTTTCTATTGATTGTTGGTTATTAAAGATTTAGGGTTTTTCAGATCATGGTAAAGATAATCAATGAGGTACCGGATATTCACTTGAAATCGTGGTATCACTTTCCAATAGAAACTATTCGACCCTACGCCTGGGTTACACGAATATCTCTATGGGATAAGACCAAGTGAAGTTCTTGTTTTAGGCACAAATCAAGAACAGAATCGTATTCAAGTATTTAGGGTTTTTGTTCTATATATGTATGCAGCTAAGTTATGACCTCTATTTATAATAGAGATTACTCAAACCCTAGCCCATGGAATTATGTATAATTAGCGGCCCGTTAATTATACCGTAATAGTTTCCATAATAGCAGGGATCAGTGGTTAAAACGAGCAGCAGAAACTCTAGCAGTAGAATCCACTGGCAGTAGAATCCACTAGCAGCAGAATCAATACTAGCAGCAGAATCAGATTCATACTAGCAGCAGAATCAGATTCACACTAGCAGCAGAATCAGATCATAACCACTATTGAGTCAGGGTATTCAGGTACCTAATGGGTGTACACTCCATACCTCCAAACCCATTACCAGGTGAATTGATCCCTCAAGTGTACTAAATTTTTCAACAAGTCATGAATCTTCCGAAGAAGAGGTGGTGACTTCGTGTCCGAGTTGAAGCAGCTAGGTCTTCATTTTCTACAAAATGAGGACAAGTATGTCCAGGAGTTCAATGATGTCCTCTCAACTGGCAAAGGAACTGAAACATTGTCACCCAAAAGTTACTCTTACACAAGAGGGCCGGAGTTAACCTAATCCTAATCATACGCCGATAAGTGATATCTATCGGGTTTTAACTATAGGCTAGTGAATCTTATATCTTTTTTGGAGAACCATTTTTTTTCTTCGTAAAATGACATTCTTTGTTTGTCAGTTCAGTAACGATGTTCTTCAGGTAGATACATTCTCTCAGCTAATTTTTCTCGTTGGTTCAATCACTTAATCGTGATATCATTAAATATTGTTCTAAAGCTCTTCAAAACCTCATCTTAAAACTTGAAACTCTCTTTTTTGCATACTAACGAGGACAATCCCGAATGTTTTAGATGACATACATGTCAAACTTGACAATGTTTAAGCCATATATTTATGTTGAGGGCCTTTGTTATCAGCTAAATAATGGTTGACACTTGACAATAAGCAGATGCGATATAATGAAAACTTTACTGAATTCATAATTGAGATCAAGTAGCAAGATTTAAAAAAACTAAATTAAGTGGAAAGATGTGAATGTTGTAGTCTTTTTGATTTTTCTTGTCAAGCTGTTTGACAGTGATTGACTGATTGGGTCCATCTCCTATGTCACTATGTGTCTATGAAATTCCTATATATGACTAGTTTTATAGGTTGCATCAAGCAGTAAATATCGAAAGCATATAGTAATATGGTGCCTATGTCGGTGATTTTAGTGTCGTTACTTACACTTTGTATAATAGTGATTTATCTGAGATCAAGGGCTCAATCAGGTTCAGCTTATAGTAGATCAGGAGGTGCGGAGTGCACACTCATTCTAGCTAGCTTGATGCCGCCACAACTAAGTGTGAGGGTTAAAGGGGTCGCGCCCCCTTGCAGAGTCAAATGGCAGCGCCCCTTGCGGGGTCAAGGGGCAGAGCCCTTGTTGGGGTCCCGCTCCCAAGTGAGCGGGCAACGTCGAGGGGAGGCCTCCCCTCTCAAAGTTTGGGGCATGGTTCGTGAGTTAATTACGAATGGAATGATTTCTGTAGATTTTGCTCGTTCTCAACAAAACTTGGGTGATCACTTGACTAAGGGATTAGCTAGAGACTTAGTATACAAGTTAGCTATCGGGATGGGATTAATGTCCATCTAAATCTCTAACTATGAGACACCCAATTCACTTATACTACAACGTTAGAAGCTGAATTCAATGTGAAAAGCTTACAATTCAAGATTGTAACATATCGTATCATCCTAAGGTGTGTGTTCAAACTGCAAATAGGTTAGCTTGAAGTGTATCTTCTTAATAGTTTTTTGAAAAATTGCATTGCAGGTTGACTACTCCCAAACTAACTAGTTAACCAGGTGTGGTCAATAAGTCAAATCTGAGAGAGGAGAGATCAATTTATGATCCGTTAAAAGCACAGTGTACTCACGGGTCGTTAAGTCCCAACGAGATTGAAATTGTGTTTCTGAAACGTTTTGGGAATGAGTGATTAGGGGATAGTAACCAGATAATGATTAGGATTGATTTACACTAATGGAAATGAGATAAATAACAGTTATTAACAATTACTGGGAATCAGATAAACTAAAAACGTAATCAAAATTAAAACAAACGTTAATGCGTACTGGGAAAAAGACAAATTAAGCAAAAACAAACTACAGGGGAGTGAAAATGACTTTTTTACAAACTTAATATTAAAAGAAAATTTTATAAAAAAGAAAAATATTTTTTTTGATTATTTTATTATTTAATATTAATTAAAAACTATTTAATACTTATTATTAATATTTAAGTTAAACTAAATATAATATAATATTAAATAAAACTAAGAAAAAGAAAATTTATTTTTAAAAACTCTAAAATAACTTAAAAATAATATAAAAACTAAAAATATGTCTTTTTGTCTTTTTGTGAATTTAATATTAATTAATTACTAATTATATTAATTAAACTAATTAAACTAATTTAAATTACTAATAATACTAAAAGTGACTTAGAAAATTAGGAAATATTTTATAAAACTAATTAACTAATACAGGACCCCTAAAAAATTATAAAAAGTTTATAAAAACTATTATTACACTATTTTATTAATAATTTACTTAATTACTAATTAAGAACTATTTAAACTAATTTAATTAAGATAAATAGCAAATGAACAGTAATAATTATGAAAATATTTTCTAAAAATGCTAAATAATTAATAACACCTAGGAAAAATATAAAAATAAACAAGAGATTAAAAATAAACAGAAATTGATTTTCTTTTTGGTTTTTTAATAAAACTAATTTAACTAATATTAATTATTATAAATACTATTTGAAAAGATAAAAATCTAAGAAAATTACTAGAAATACTACGAGTGAACAGGAACTTATGAAAAATTATAAAAATGAAAATTGCTTTTTGAAAAAGCTGAGCAATAAGCCAAATGGCTTAAATAGAAGCTATCACTTTTGTAAAAGTGATGATTTTTGGAATTTTCTCTTTAAAAACTATTTATATACTGAAATTATGAAACTTTTATGAAGACACCTTTTACAAAACTCAAAAATAAGCACTTTGGGTGCTTAATTCCTTAACAGATTGTATATATTTGGATTTTATGATGCACGAGCTACCAATAAGCTATATAATGGAACTGTTGGGTCAAAGTACTGATGCAAGTCAACGTACTGCTCTATGAAAGTACTGCACAGATATAAAGGTCGAAGTACTGCATTGACTAAAGTTAAAGATCAAAGGACTGCTGATGGAAATTTGGTTGCAAGGATGCTTAGAATATTCTAGAAGATAAACTATAATAGGAATTAGTATTCTTGTACGTAAAGTATTGTAAACCGACTTAGGGTTATCCTTGTGCCTATAAAAGGATCCCTAGGAGGTCAAAGTTTAGATAGAGTTTTATAGAGTTTACGAATACGATTTAGAGAAGTTAGAGTTGTAATAGTCTGCATTCTACAAGCAGATTTAAAGTGTTATTGTAATCAAAGTTTGGTTAATTCTTCTTAGCTTTGTTAAGTAATTCCGCATACTTAATAGAGTAATTCAGTGTTTCATTGTTAGTAGATTAGGATTTATCCAAAGCTACTAAACCCTTAACAAGCTATATAATAGTTTGGTCAGAGTATATCGATCCAACAGGAACCAAAGGTACAATAAGCTATAAACACAAGAGATGAACTTAAATCAAGCTAAAACTACTTAATAAGCACAAGGAATAAGCCATAGGATCAAATAAGCACTTATCAAATTCTCACAGGCCAATTAGGCCAAAATAGTGGACTTGCAGCCCTTAGTGGGGCCCACAAATAAGCTCAAGGGTCCAAAAGAGCTTTTGAACCAACAAGCCAACCTGGGGACCTTTCAAATAAGCCAAAAATCAAAGCCTAACTCCCACAAATAAGATCTGTGCGAGCTTGTGAAGTTTGGTGAAAACTGAGTCACAGGGGAAATTTGCTAAAAAGTGCTAAAAGAAAAGCAGAAAATAAGCAGTTTAACTAAGCTAAAAAAATAACTAAAAATATCCTAATGAAGATGAGCAACAAAATATTAATGTCCAAAAAGCACAAGTCCTAAATCCTAGTATTAAGACCTAGAGAAAATCAACTAGTTTATTCAAAAAAAAATTTTGCGACAATTTTGACTTTTTAAGAAACATGGAATTTTTGACTTTGGTGAACTTAGATCTGATCCTAATGACTAAATATGTTATAATAGGCTGCAATGAAACAATTCTAAGCTAGTTTAACAACTATTGAAAGGATTAAGGTGATTATGATACTAAAAACTCTAACAGTGAAGGCCTAAGGTGAGATCAAGAGTCATTTTGACTTTTTGATGAAATGAACTAAGATTTAATAACCTAACTGACCTATACTAACCTAATGCAAAGTACTAGAATCAATTTTACCCTATGTATCCTACCACACCACAATCAACCACCATTAACCAAACACTTCCTTATATAGACTACATATGAGATTATCAAAGCAAATGCATGATCTAGGCCATTAAACTGATTCTAAACAATATATACTGATGTTATAGGCTATAAGAAACATAAAGACACCAATATTAACAACATAAACTTAAAAATCACTAAAATGCTATTTTAGAGTGAAAATAAGAAATATGGTTAACTATGGATTCTGATTAAGAAGCTATTGACTTTAAGCAATGTTACAGCTAATAATTACTAAATAAGCATCAAGAAACTGAAATAAGCCATAATTAAGTACTCTAACAGTAAAAGGTCAGAATATGGAATTTAGGCTTACAAATGACTTCAAGCTGAAAATTGAGAACCAAGAACCATTGTCACATCCTATGGCTTCCTAATAAGCTCTACAACCATAGCAATCCAAACTCAACCATGCTCCTTGCTTCAATCTCCATACAAACTGATTTTTGATTTAAAATCTATTTTTCTAGTGATTTTTTATATTTTTAGTTTATGAAAGGAAATTGATTGAAAATGCTAAAGGAGCTTATAAAAGCTTATTAAGGACTAATATGAACTTAAATAACCAGTTAACAACAACATTGAACAACATTAGAATTAAAATGACATTTTAAGTGAAATTGCTAAAAACTGAATTTAAACTGAGGAAATGAAATTAAGATGATATAAAGTTCAGTTTACACTAGGAAAAGAGATTACAAGCTTTTTTAAACTAAAAATTACAATTGAAAGGTAAAATTACACTATAACGTCTCTACACTACTAAAACTAAAAAACTCACTCCTTCAATTCTGCTTCTTTTTTCTATATAGAAGACTTCTAGGTTTTTGTGGGTCCCTCTGATCTTTTCCCATTAATTCTGAGCCCTTGGATCTCTGTAAATAATCTTGACCCTTCAAATGGATTTTTGGCGCGAAATTCACTTTTTGCAATTGGATGGTTAACTTGTGGCAGGGGTGAGCATTTAATGTTGTTTGGATGTAGTGGAGAGTTGGGAGGAACATGGCATGGGTAAGAGTTGCAGAGGTTGGAGTGTGGCAGAGGTTATTCAGGCAAGTGGAGGTGAAGGAGGTGGAGGGAGTCAATGTGGGAGGGTTGACCCGTTTTTATTATTAACGAGGGTGTTTGTAATTTGTAGCTGGGTTTATTTTTTTTGTTGGGCTTGGGAAATAAGTTGGGCCTGGGAGTTATAAGGAAGGGGTTTGGTTGATGGGTTATGTAAATTACAAACAAGGGTCCATTTGGTTTTAGTAACAAATAAGCACAAGGACCATATTTGTAAAATCTGCAAAGTTAAGGGGCCTGAGTTGCCAACTGTTCCAAAGTACTCACAAGGACCAAAGTTGCCAATGTTGAATAGTACAATGGTCATGAAAGTTATTTTCCCAAAATAAAATCATCCGGGGACTATTTTTGATAATTTGCAAAGTTAAAGGACCAATTTTGACATTTGTTGAAAAGTTTTATTCAAGGACCAATTTTGACAACTTTGAATAATACAGGGACCTTGAATGATAATTTTCCACATTTTGAATACCAGGGACTATTTTTGCTAATTTATGAAAGTTCAAGGACTGAAACTACCAATTATGCAAACTTTACTCGTTTTTCATCAGTTTTCAATCCTTTTGCATCTGAAACTTATAAAAACACAATCCTGGGATATATTCTGTATTTTGAGGCATTTTTGAATGTTTTTAAATGTTTTTATAGTGCAGATGGGACAAAAATAATGAGTATTTACACACTCATCACAGGTGCAAGACTAAAGTAGCTACCTATGTGACCATGAGTTTTGCCGCTTCAAGAGACTTGGCTTTCTATATGCTCATGAAGGATTTGGACACAATGCTTGTAATAGTGTCAAGCATATGTACTTTAGAAACTTGTAGAAACTTATGTGGATATTATCTTCAAGTATTCAACCGAGTTGATGGGTTCTATCCATGGGACACCCTGATTCTCGAATATTTAAAATGCGTAATATACTATGTGAAAATTTGATGAAGCGAAAAGTGTACCGCTTTTAGGGGTGGGTCATTTAAGCCCTAATCCGTAATTATTTGATCAAATATTGCCCTAAATCGTTTCTTTTGTCATTTTAGGTACTTTGAAGAGGAATTCTGGAAAAGGAAGCATTTTGGACGTTTTTGGAGCATAAAAGTAAAGAAAATGACAAAGTCTCAAAATATGCTGGAAATAGTACCTGACAGCGTCACGCTTTGACAAACGAAGGATGATTTTTACACCAGACGCCCCAGAAAGATTTGAAGTTTTAGAGGGTGACGGCGTCACGTGTATTTGGATGTAGGCCGTCACGTTTTGTGACAAAGGGAGACGACCTAGAAAAGATTAAAGAGGGATAGCGTCAGAAGTAAATCTGAGTAATCCGAATATAAGTTTGGCGGCGAGGTGACGGCGTCACGCACTAGAACGTGACGCCGCCAGCTTGTAAAATCTATATATACTTTTCTAATTTTCATTCATTAGTGTGCAACTTTTGGGAAAAACCCTAGCTTGTATTCTACAGTATTTTTAAGGGTTTTTCACCCTTGAAACCTTGATGTTTAATTAAAGATAAGTCTTCTTTCAAATCAATCAATATGTCTATGTATTGTTTGATTATATCTTACGCTTGTCTTGGGTCATGAAAGTTATTTTCCCAAAATAAAATCATCCGGGGACTATTTTGATAATTTGCAAAGTTAAAGGACCAATTTTGACATTTGTTGAAAAGTTTTATTCAAGGACCAATTTTGACAACTTTGAATAATACAGGGACCTTGAATGATAATTTTCCACATTTTGAATACCAGGGACTATTTTTGCCAATTTATGAAAGTTCAGGGACTAAAACTACCAATTATGCAAACTTTACTCGTTTTTCATCAGTTTTCAATCCTTTTGCATCTGAAAGATATAAAAACACAATCCTGGGATATATTCTGTATTTTGAGGCATTTTTGAATGTTTTTAAATGTTTTTATAGTGCAGATGGGACAAAAATGATGAGTATTTACACACTCATCAATCCCCCACACTAAAATATTGCTAGTCCCTAGCAATCTTTTATGAAAAACTTAATGGATTTGATGTCTCTTTACCAAAAGCCATTACTTCTGGAGTAGCCAAATGTTTCAGTATGTGATACTTTGATACACTGATAACCAAATGATTTTGAGCAAACCATCAGCTATCAACGGATTTGATTTGTCTTTACCAAAAGCCGTTTACTTCTGGACTAGCCAACTCTTCACGATTCAAAGATATGGTGAGCTGAATACCATACAATTTTTGGAAAATTGTAAGCCATAAACGGATTTGAGATATCTTTACCGGGAGCCGTTTGCTCTCGGATTAGCCAGACCTTATGTGGATGAGACATGGTGGACTGATAACCATTTGTCGTGTAAGTGCAAAGCACTCACACTAGAAAAAAAAAATTGGCCAAAATGGGGGTATTAAGGCATTTAGAAGGTAAAAATGTGATCAAATTCGCAAATTCCCCCCCCCCCCACACTTAGAATTGAATCCTCAATATTCAAAGTCCCGGCTATTATGCCGATACTTTGAGATGTAAAAAGTTAGATTTTAGGCAAGTGTGGGAACCATTTTTTGTTAGAGATTTATAAACAACAGCATGGGAACTCCCCCACACTTAGGTGTTAGAAAATAGAGAGAAGTTGGAAACATGGGTGAAAACCCATGGCATGCTAATGTTTTTGTTTGCCGAGTCACTAGTCTGACTCGACCCCGAATTCATTGGTTCTTGGGGAAGCAAGTGGAAGAGACAATCTCCATCGGACTTTCATTAAAAATGTTTGGACAATCATTGAAGTACGTGAAAGTTCCACACCGATGAGATAAACCCGGCTGTAAATAGTAGAAACTATAAGCGATGATGCCGGGGTCAAATATGGTATCCTCACTCCCGAATGAGTGAAGAAGAGAGGAAGTCACCAGGTAGGTGAAGAAAAGAAAGAAAATCATGATAACAATCATGACAAGATCTTCTTCCTCAGGATCAAGT
>LBNU01032849.1:11834-27034 GCA_014162995.1 Artemisia annua
CGTATATTTTCCATTGTATAACTATATTAATAATCGAACATTTTATACACAGTTATATATGAATATATCACTTTGGTTTTTGAACTTTACAGGCATTTAAACATCACGAGAAATTCGTTTATAACTAAAATACTTAACATTCGAGATAATACCACATTGTATACTACAATCTGAAACTTGCATTATATTTAGGTTTGTGTGTTGAGCGTTGCAACATCGTATGAGTTAACGGAAACAATACCTAGCTAAGGTGGTTCAATAGCCCACTTTTTAATGTCATTTTCCCGTGGGGAATACATGTCTCAATATCAGACACTAAGTCTCGATTTATACCGGTATCCTGAAGATACCCGTCGGCAATGTTAATTGCTTAAGATTACTATTGTCAAAGTCTCGATTCATAGGTAACCTTAATCACTTGAGGGTGAACGTAAATAATTGTGGAGTAGCATTAGTGATCTGACAATCTCGTGTTGTTGTTGGAGAAAACACCAGGCGCACTTTATTGAATTTCTTCGTAATAGGTTATATGACAAATACCTATTCTTGGGGGGGCCGCTATTATTACCCATCCATGAATTTGCATTTATATGGCTGTCATTCGTTGAGTTTCATGAGCTTAAGGCAATAATAGGCAACATTGATTTTACTTATTGATTACATGTGTTGCATACATTCTTAACTTGTGGTTCAAACTCTTAAACTTAAACCTATGAATATCACTCAACTTTATGTTGACTTTAGCATGTTTATCTCAGGTAACTAAACAAGATGGATCTGGATAGCACGGAGTGGGCAATAGCATGGCATGGACTATAATAAACTACTTACTTTCTTTCAGAATAAAAACATGTTCTTAAACTTATAAACATGTCTTGTATTTCAGATATTTGGTATTTTAAATAAATCAAACTTTAATATATCATTTTGTGTCGTCTATTATAATTGTGACAAAGATCCTTGAAGTAATACCCCGAAAGTCTTCCGCTGTCATTGTTAAGTCTTCCGCTGTTATTGACAACTTTTGGGGGTGTTACAACAACCCTAAAACACGATTACTTACTCTCACGCTGGAGGATAATCGGGGGAGACAATCCCTCGATAAGCCTAACGGTGTTTGTTGCTTTCTTAGTGCGCAGGTCTCAAGCAATATCAACCAATTGATACGAGGAAAGGAACCCAAACAAGGAACGCCCAACTTTTTGTATCAACACACTATAAACCTTTAACTAATAGTTATAACATTACCAAATCAAGTACTATAACGAGCATGACATACAATTTGACATATGATGACATATTTACAACCAATTGAAAACTCACGGGGGGGCATAACGTGGACAGGATCTCGGTATTTTATACTAAGCTCCTATCATATACCAAACCTTTTAAGCTTGCACTTCCATCAATAAGCCGTAATCCAAACATTACCTTCATCGCATATAAACCTACAAAACATTGGTTAACTATAAAGTAAGCGATTACGCTTTGTAAGTAAAACAATCACAACATACCATTATACTTCAAATAACAGATAAGCATCTCATAGCTTTTTAAGACTTCATCACATGTGAAAATATACGTCTCGTACCCTTTTAAGATGTGTGAACAATTTCCTCACATGTGAAAATATACGTCTTGTAGCTTTTTAAGATGTGTGAACAATTTCTTCACATGTGAAAATGTAGGACACTAATATTTTCACATGTGAAGAAAAAAAGTATAGGATCTAATTCATTCCCAAAGCATATACCACATGGTAGAATACCACATCTCAAAAGTTTGCAGAAAATCTATTCATTCCCAAAGCATACTTGCCAACATTTGAACATCTAATATACAATTTTTTCTTACATTATGTCACTCTTAAAACCAACTACTTATACAACAGTTGATACAATCTAATTCTCATAGTTTATTGCAACAATACTATGGGCCGAGTAAAATTATGTGCACAAAACATCAAGTTTTCGTGCAATCTGCTACTGTTGCTTGTGGCTCATCTGGATGGCTTGTTGTATCACCATTGTTACTCTCGGTCAAAGGTGGGGCTGCTGATAACATTTTGCTGCTTTCATCAACAGGATCCTAGTTTGCAGGTGTCACGGGCTCATGTTCTTTCAATGAAGCAGACCCCTCGTAAATGTTAGGTTTAGAGGACAAATTCACTGAACTTTTAGTTTCATTGAAGTAGTCTCTTTACCACTAGAAACGCCAACCACATCCTTTCCTACACCTGACACACAAATGTTAAAAAGCTAGTATCAGAAGGACAACACTAATACTAGTGTATACCAGAGATATCATACTTAAACAAAATTTAGATGATTAGGAAGTTTTAACATCATATATAGACTTTACGACTTTCAACCCATTTGCTTTTAAGAAAAACAAAATACTTGCCCATTCGACCTTTTTAAGAGATAAAGCCATAAAACGTTAACTGCCCTATATATATGTAAAATGAGCCAAAGTTGTAGCTTCTAGTGTAGACAATTGAAAGGTGAACCCAAAATAATTACTCGATGCAAAATGGATTCAATTGAATAATTTGCTTACTGAGATACGTCTAAAATGTCCCTGATAGTGAAGAACAGAGGGATCTCTAAAGAATGCTATTGTATATCATGATACTTATTAGTTGATTACTTTACGGTAAGAGAAAAAAGTGTCATATGCCGCTGTATTATTAGCCTATTAAGACTATACTTTACCTTTTAAACTGTAAGTGTAGCACGAGTCTTGACTTTAATCACCTACATAACAAATGCCATCTACACAGGTACCATCACGAGCTGAGACGCTTCAAAGCAAAAAACATCAATACTCTACGTAACAATTAAATACCTTAAAATTTGATCCAGAAACTGTAAAAATAAAAGCCTTAACAAACTATCTGAGATCAATATGTAGAAGATATAGATAAAGTTACTTCTGAGCTTCTTGCAGAAAGTAACTTACTTCTTGATAAGCCACGCTGTTATTGAAACTGCCTCGATTGGAACCTAGCATTATCGAAGCAGTAACTGGTGATAGATACCAACCAAATAAATGAGCTGAAACAAAGTATGAAACTGAAGATGAGCCAACCATAAAGTTGGTAAAGGATTATGTAGAAGCCAGATTCTATATACCATCAGACCATGTCAGAAACAATTAGTTTACACACAAAAAGTATATGTTCAGTATCCATATTCTAAGCATCGGTTTCATTTTTACCATCTTCTCAGCTATTTGGTGTAATCAAAATATAAGGGTGATACTTATTGTCGAATTCTCACTTAGACCAACTTATTGCACATGTTAATCTATAACTGTGCAAAACTATACTTTTCAAAGATCTAGGCAAAGATAATGGTTCCTACTATTAAGATACAGACTTGGTTTATCAATCCTTAAAGCACTATGAAGTATCAATCCTTCAATATCTCCTAATTTTGCAACTCTAGTATAAATAGAACGCGAGTAAGACCAAAGTATCAATCCTTGCTGAAAATCTTCACGTGTGAAGATATTCTTACAAAACGTAAANAGTAATGAAATCTAAGTAAACACTACTCTCCACCACTGATTTTCTCAAAACCAAAAATACAAAAATATAATTAGATTAAAAGTAGATAACTTGGGTTAGTTGACTAGCAACTAATTCCGCCCTCTCCTCTAAAACCAGAGATTTTACTGCTTTCATAAAATATAAAAATACAAAAAAGAATCTTCCTCCACCCTTAGACCTAGATTAGAGTAGCCTTTAGCCTAACGAACACTATTCCCTGCGAGAGAACGATCAATCCCCCGGTACTTGCCACTACACTATACTACATCGGTCAGGTACACTGCCTGGCGGGGATTGCAAGCTTCTCGAGATCCCTCGAGAGGTAGAACGTAGTGCGTGTTGCAATCCACGCGCATCATGTTGATTGGTGTGTTTGAATATGTTTTCCCTCTCTTTTCTTTGCTCCACCAATCAACATATGACACAACTCTTTTGTGTATTTATTTTTGTAAATCTTTTGTGGATGTAGCACTACTCATATATAATTACCTTTGTTCCCGTAACTAACTTCTTTCGGATAATAAGTACAGTATCTAATGGCTTAGCATAAGAAAAACTGTTCCTTTACAGCGTGTATATACTAATGTCAATTGATGTTAACGGAGATATCAATGTGAATACTAATAGAGGTGGCAAGATGTCATGATAAGTGAGTAAGGCAAACATGTCGTTTATAGTATAAGGCGAAACATGACGGGTTAGGTTGACGACTCACCATTCACCAATAAGTACAGTATCTATTGGACGTGTACAACATATTTGAGATACACTTTGTGCAACTATCAACCTACTGGACCCAATTTGACTCGATAGTTTTTTAGCTACCTTTCTCTATTGAACACAAACCAAACTGACATTATAATAAGTAAATTGGTTAAAAGTGCCACCTTTAATTGTGTTTTTTCAGAAAGTCTTGTAGAGGTTCATGGTCTCTTAACATGCTTTTTGGTTTCAATTTCAGTGTATCTTCTGCAATGATCTGTTTGTGGGTCTGGTTTCTTTGGCAATTTACTCAGAGATGTCAGACTGTCATTTTATCGTTTTGTGGTGATTCTATTTCTTGGGTCTCTTATGTTGGGATTCTTGTTGTTGTTCTGGTGTTTTTTCAAGTAATTTGTCACACCCTGAATTTACCTGTTAAATGGCAGCGGAATTGAATTCCCGGGTATAACGATCATGGCATCTCATACAAGGTTACATTGAACGACCTAAAGTGTCGTTTTGTAAATACAACGTTTGATCATTTTATTAAAAACATAAAAGTTTACAACATAGGTCCCAAGTGGTTTTACACATTTATTGAAAATAAAAACGACAAGATCAAAAAACTCTCTCCCTCTAGGGGCGATTTTCAGCAGCCTCTATCCCTTCCCATCCGGCCAAAAAACAACCATCAATCCGCCTCTCTATCACTCTCTCATGAATGATATGCAATCGGATCTTGATGGCTTGTTAAATTCTGGGTAGAGGTTTGTTTGTATCCCTAAATCGCCCCTTTTTTATTGGTATAAATAAACCCTAATCGTTTTTTATAATAGTCGGTTTTATAATCGATTCTTTCTTTAGGGTTTATTTATTCGTTACATGATTCTATACCCTACACGACTACTAACTGCAAATTCTTTAATCGTTTGGTCTTTGAATTGAAGGCGATCTAGAAACCTTAACAATTTAGGGTTTCGGATTTGGTGCTATAAAGATTTATTTACAACCACCTCTTGGGTTTTTTGGATCGATCTGTTCTAAGGTTTATGTAAGTCGGTTCTGACTTATAATTTATAGATCGATCTCTTGGTGTTTGGTTGGATTACTGCTGAACGATTATAAAACCTTATGGTTTTTACATTCTATCGGTTTTGGTACTTTAGGCTGGAAGTATACCATTGTTTGGGTATTGTCTATCTGCTGGTACGTACCCTCTTCTAGGGTTTTGGGTCCCTTTTGGATGATGTGATTATGGACGTGGGTTATGGGAGAGTGGCTGTCGAATGGGATGTTAGGGTTTTGACAACCCTATGATACGGTATGGTTACAACACCGATTTGTTGGCTGGATTTATTCTCTTATTTGGTATCACCTATTCAGATCGGGTTGTTTTGCCTGGATGTTAGGGTGATATTACCCTATGATTATGGCGTCATTGGTTCGATTTCTACTCCTCTTGCTGTTGATGCTATGTTTGGAGTTATGTGGAGCCTATGGTGGCTGAAAGTTAGGGTCCTTTACCCTATGTTTACTGGTCGAATTTGTTCCCATGATGCAAGTTAGGGTTGTTTAATCCTATGTTTGTATTGTTCGTTGGTGATGAAGCGTTTATGGGTACAGATTTATTATACATATGGAAGTTAAGTTTTTGGGGGCTCTTGTTCAAAACCCCATTCATACAATCACGGATCAGTTGGACTATTATTCATCTTGGGGTCGCGTGATTGTTTTTATCCGTTACTGGTCATCATGCTTGGTGTTCATTATACTTTTCCTTATGATTGTGTTCGGTTTTGCATCTAAACATACATCGTTGGAGCAAGTTTGTGCTTGCTGCTCTATCCGTGGTTTNATAGTGAAATATAGGTTTTAGACGTAAAATATAACACTTAGTAATTTTTGAAATACGGTTAAAAATGGCTTCGGAAAATTAGTTGTAAATCAGTGAATATTGAGAGTTAGGAAATAAAATTGGTATTTTTGAAAAGCTTAGCACCAAGCCTAAATATGTTCAGGAGTGAAGTTTTGCTCAAAGTGTATAGATTTTATGATAAATGGTCGAAAAGTATGGTGTTTTTAGGCTAAAGCTGCCATTTCTGGGCAGTTTTTATGAATGTTTGGATAGCTGTAGATTACTCATTTTAAGTCCAAATGACAAATGGCTTTTTGATTTGAAAACTAGGGCAGGTGCTCTAACTTTTGTTCCTTGGAGTCCAAAACTCCAGAACTAAGTCAATTGACGGGAAAATAGCTCTCAACATGGGTGTTTCTGGGTATAAGAAAATTTCTGAGTAAAGTGCTGGTGGTCTTTTAGTGAAAACAATAACTTTCGAAAAATCATAACTAATTCGTTATAAGGCCGATTCTCAAGTTCTTTATATCCCCGAAAAGGTAAAAAGGTATACTAACATATTTTTAATAGTTTGGTAAGTTTTGAAAAGGTCTAAGGCTCGCTTTTGGCCAAATAAATTCGTACATCAGCACACTATTTTCCGGAAAATGTATAAAGCTAGTATAATTTTGTTTTTGGCATATCTCCTTCGTTATAAGTCCGTTTTTAGCGATTCAAACGGCCATAGTTTCGTCTAAGAATGTATTTTCTATATCTTGGGTCCAACATTTACCAAAACTCGCTGATTTTACCCAATTTTGAAAATGAGGACAGTAGGTTTATATATAGTTCCAAAAATGATTTTTCCTAGTTTGTACATGTCCAAATCCACTACTAACAACATCAACTCATCCCTTAATCTACCATACACCTTCTTAGGGTGTCATGGGTTCCCTAACATCATCACTTCAACCATTTCTCCAAGGGTTCATAAGAATTCCATTTTACACATAAAATGATAGAAACTTAGGTTTTGTGGTATAGACTTCAACATGCAAGTTCAAAAATGATAGATGTACATAAACCTAGCAAGGAAATTGTGGTAAAACTTGTAAAAATAGGTGATGTACTTACTTGAAAACTTATAACTTTTATGAAGAAAAACCTAACAATCCATAGGTTTATATTGCAAAACCTTGTAATGGATGATTACTAAGCCTTGTTAAAATGTTGTTCTTGAAAATTTTGGTCTTCCTTTGGCCTTTTGATATGGAACGAGCAAGAAGGAGAAGGACAAGAGAGTAGTAAAAATTTCTTTGATCTAAATTACTAGCACTTTGCATGTATGTTTAGGTAGAGAGGTGTTAGTGGAATTAGTAAGGCTCAAAAGAGTCCCATGTGTCCCAAGGGGCTCTTGGCCGGCCACCTCATAAGAGGTGGTAGGCTTGTCATGTTTTGTCCCACTTTGATTTTACGGGGTACCGTTTAGTGCATAGTTTTGTTATTTTAGCGTTATCGGGTACCGGGTTAATTAAAAATAAAATATAACGGAACAATACGGGATATAATAAAGTTGTAAAAATTATAAAAATATAATTTTCATAAACACTAGGTATTTTGGTAGTTATCACTTTGTTAATACAATTTATTATATATATAAGTTCAAGTAAAGGTTTTATTATTTGGTTATCCACCAAAAATAAATAATATATAGTTTTATAACCTTAATGGAAAAATAACTAATATAAAAATATATTAGTGCCCTAGTGGAATTTGTTTGGTACATTAGGTTAAAAACTAATAACATGTCTTATTATTTATATACAAATAAATAAATAAGTATAACTTGAAAATATAAATTCTACGAGTGGAATAGAATGCAAATGATGTCGTGATGCAATGTAGACTAACCCTAGTCTATGAAATGTACGATGAATGATAATGTGACTTAACCTACCCGGTTTTGTCAAAATGAATATCCGTAAACCCTGTTTACGTGAAATGTTGAATTGAAATTCAATGAATAGGAAATGTCGGGACTTAGGAAATTGACCTGAAATTGAGAATTATGACATAATTAATTAGTAGTATCTTTATTTGAAGGGTAGTCCTACTACATTTTTATATGATGTAGTTGATACCAATCTGAATAACATTAAGCTACTGACATATATATAACTAATTAATTGTCTTGATCTATAGCGGGAGTCGAGGTTCATGGAGATAAGTGTACATAATCCTTTTTGTTGTCTACTAAGATTAAAGTGTAATTGTCATCTAATAGACATATTCCTCAAGTTTACCTATTTAAAAAAAGGATTAGTTGCAGCAAATTGTAAATAGTTTTCATCATTTTGTGAATTATACAATATACGTTGAGTGCTTGTAACACACTTACATGATTTTTCGATTATTTAGAACTATAATTACCTTACACTGAAAGGTTAGAAAGGGTTGCTTTTCATCGCCATACATGTAATAGTATACGTTTAGCAATTAGAAAAGGTAATATGTACAAGATTGATATTGTTTATTGTTGCCGATCTCTTACAAAAGCTGGTATACTCATGATCAATTTAATATTATTGATCATTACGTTATGCGTTTTTTTCCTATGATGCTGTATATACACTTGTTTTAATCTTATGGTTAAGCAAACATTCAGACTTCACATATGTTTCTGATACATTTTTATTCTATAGAATGGGTGGATGTTCATTTGAGGACGATTGCGAGTTAATTTCTCCTAGAACACTTGTTTTGGTTGGTAAAACGGGTAATGGAAAAAGTGCAACTGGGAATAGCATTCTCGGAATGAAAACTTTTAATTCTAAAAGAAGTTCTTCTAGAGTTACAGTTACTACTGAGTTGCAGGTAACTTCATTGGAAGATGGTCAAATACTAAATATTATCGATACTCCAGGTATTCACATAAACTAAGTTAACACTTATTAATTTTAATCTTGTGAAAATAAATTACTTGTGACAATCTAAACATCTGCAAATTTTTTTTTCTCCTATATTGTCTGCCTCACTTTTGTCGTGATTGCAGGACTTTTTGATTCCACTCTAGATTTTGACTTTATTGTGAAGGAGATTGCCAATTTTATCAACATGGCCAAGGATGGTATACATGCATTTCTAGTATTTGTCTCAATTCGCAGCCGCTTTTCATAAGATGAAAAGGCAGCAATAAGAAGCTTGTTAACTATGTTTGGAAGAAAAATTTATGATTATATGATAGTAGTATTCACTGGTGGAGATGAACTGGAGGACGATGGTGATAGTTTAGAAGATTTCCTTCGTGAATCTTTCCAAGCATTAAAGGTTATGAAGCTGTGTTTGCATTCAGTTTAATCTTACACCAAAAGGTCTCCTTGAAATACCTAAATTAGTATGTGCTTAATTGGAGTTTATTACTGTTTCAGGAAACTCTTAGCCTGTGTAATAATCGCTGTGTTCTTTTTGATAACAAGACAAAAAATGAAACCATAAGATCAAATCAAGTACAAAAATTACTATTTCTTGTAGACTCGGTGTCGAGAAAGAATGGTGGAAATGTTAGAGTTTGTGGATAAATATTAATAAGTATATGTCTAGTCTCGAACTCGAGACCACGGGATTGCACACTTTACGTATAAGAATTAAAGTTTAATAATTTAATATAAAAAGTTATATTTAAATTATTAATTACACAAAACAAATAAAGAACGTTAGTAATTAACGAAAATTGACTAACGTATAAAGATAAGGACCATGGATAAAAATAGAGAACAAGAAAGATCTAGAACTTAAGCCCTAACTTGTTCCCTAAGTTTTGTTATCCTGTAAAAGTAAGGTCAAAGGCTTATTTTGATGGCACTCTTGTATACGTTAATTTTTATTTAACAAACTATTCCTACTTGCTTTTTCTCTTTGACTTTGTCGATATGCATGATCACAGAATACATGTATGATATTACATCATGCATGTGCATGAATAATTAAAAGGGGGTTTCTTTTCTTTTGGTTAATGTGTTCGACAAATACAACAACACAAAAGAGTTTGGTGGTTTGCTTTACAGGTCGACTGGTTTGGTTTCATAAACAAAATTGTTTTGTGTATTATTTAAACTAGCATTTACTTTAATTCGTTAATAGTACGTGTGTACAAGAACGTGGTACAATCACACTATTGATTGTATCTTGGATCGATTAACAAAACGGTAAGGGGTTAATGTAAAGATTCCTAATTCATATAAACCCTAATTAGGGTTCATCTTTATTGAAGGTTTAAAGTTTGATTCTTGTTTAGCTAGAATCAAAAGGTACGTTCCAATTATGTTTATGTTAATCTATTATGTGTTATAATTGTCCCTACGCTTCCGCATGTGTGACTACTTGATTATGTTATTTATATGATTGTCATGGTACATAAATTCTAACAGTGGTATCACGAGCCTACTATAACATGTAATTGATTACTAAAACACATAAAAACTAAATCTTTAATGTTTTAGATACATGTTTAGATGTTGTTTTGATCTAGGGCTTATTTAAATTTCTGAAACCCTTAAAATTTGGGAGGGGGGGGTCGATTTACTCCTTTATCCAAATTAGGGTTTGTGTTTAAATATTAATTGGATTAGAAACCCTAGGTCATTAACAAGTTTATGTGTTAATTGGACGTACTTGTGACCTAATTGGTAATTGTTATACATGACTCCATGACAAAACATGCATGTTAGTCATGGATTAATTAATTAATTGATTGATTATTTGTTTAATTGTTAGTACTTGTTTTCACATGATAATTATTAGATAGATCTAAAATTGGGGAAGACCCCAAGTGTAATTAAAATCAATTTACGTGTTATGTGGTGTATTAATTAACTCTAGCTTACGCAATCGGTTATTCGATGGATGTGGCTCACTTGTGCAAAGTGAAAACTTTAGTTAATTATACACATTATGAAAACCTAGAATTGATTTAATTAGGGTTTATCTAATTAAGTATGCATGTGGCTAATTGTTTCACCTTTATAATTGTTTTGATTATTAGTTGTTTATTTGTTTTCTTTTAAAATTACTTGTTATGTGTTTGATACGATTGTATGCAATAAAAAGGGTAATTTTATGAAAAGAAAATTAATTGGACTAACAATGGTGAAACCTTAAGTGATAAAGTTTAATTCTTGCAAAGTCTTATATGCCGACTAGTTGTTCGCTTCGCACGGTAATTCGCTCCCAGGCGAGACTAGCAAGATTTATACTTTATTTACATGTTTTAAGATGAAAGTTATAAACTTTTGCTTGATTGATGTTTTGTACATATGGTTTTGAAAGTAAGTCTTCTTTAGACAAATTCATAGTGATGAAAACAAGGTTTGGAAAGAGCCTAGAGTCTACCTTTGGTTTCCACACACTTATGAATGCGTTAAAGACGTCTTACCTACATCACCATTCTATGTACAATATTATCTTAAGGGTGGTTCACCAATTAAAGAAGAACCTACAATTATCATCCACCAAAGTGGAATTGAGGTGACTTTATCTTGCGAATTGATAATTAAAATTGTTTTGAAAACTAATGTTATAAAGATGAGTGCATGCATCTTTATACATGTTTTGATTGTCACATCAAAATTTAATACCCTATAAAATTTAAGTTACATGCCATCTAACAATAAGGAACACTTGGAGTTAATTATTTGGTATGCGTGAGACCTAGGCCAAATATTAATGACAAGGTAAATTACCTGGTGTGTGTGAGACCACATATGGAGAATTTGCAGTTTCTAAGTTAGACGATTTAATTAAGTTGATGCGTGAGACCTAGAACTTAAGGCATTAGATGGGATGAAACATGCTTACATTGCAAATTGATGAATCAATTATTTGATGTAATTTCCATAATGATCTAGGAATTGGAAAATTGTTTGCCAATTATTGTTCGACAGATTACCATCTTTTATACTTTCATTACTAGCAGATCAACTGATGTAATGAAACTTATGAAAAGTTGGATCCTAGGTTTTCAAGAAAATTATTTGGTTATATGAATATTTCCATGGGTATTATATTTTTTTGAAAATATGTATTATCGAAAATACTAAAATTGAATTTTGTAAATTCTTTTAAATGTATTAATGCAACATTGAACCGTAAACGTAAGTTATTATTTTCACAAGTAAATTGATCTACACCCATATGGGTTTTTTTTTGTTAGTCAACTTTACGAAAAAGAATAAACATAGTCTTCTTTCCATAAGAGAAGTGTGAGACTTAATCCTATTCCTTTTCATGAATGAGAAAGGTATAATAGGAAAATTAAAATTGTCTATGTGCTAAATACATAACTCATAGCAAACTTTAATAGTAAGATGATTTGCACATTATGAGTTATTAAAATAGAAACTAGACTAATTACCGCAAAATGGTAAAAGACAAACTAGTAGATTTTATCCAGTTGTTTTGCTTTGACCATTTAAAGATACTATATACAATTGTTGGAATGGTAGATCTATTCAGGAAGGAATTGCATGCCCAGTTTTTTTTTCAAGTTAATAGTTTGGAATGTGATGAATCACATTCACGTAGTAGAATACATTCTTTTAGTACCTAAGTAATTGTTATGAATAGGTCTTATCAAAGATGTAGGAAAGTGAATAGCACACTTTTTCCTTTCACTGATAATGAAACATTTACAATGTTGTCAAATCCAGTGGGAGCATTGTGTTTATTACCGAATAAGGGATTATTGTAATGTTCTCTAATTCAATGGGAGTTAAAAGACTTATAGTCTTGTGTGTAACTCAGAATATCTTTTGAATGTCTCACGGTAATTACTTTCCAAATATAGACACTAATATTTTCAAGGATAGTCATGTGCGTTTCCTTGATTGATTGATTAACTCTATATCTCCTAGTTATGCTAATGACACAAATCCTATTGTTCATATTAACAAACGCATGCATGTTGTTTATGTGATACATGGTGTTGTTCAATGCACAAGTGAGAGAAATCTTTATTGTGTGCAAGGTACAACACATAAGAATATGATTTAAAGGATTCTCTTAACTGCAAAGTAAGAGACTCACATTCTAATACACATCTAATCTAAGAAACACTTGGTGTTGAAATTTAGTAAACATGAGACGCAGGCTAAATTTCAATGACAAGGTGAATTTCCATGTATGTGTGAGACCGTAAATGGACAATTTACTGTTTATAAATTAGACACCTATTAGAACATGTGTCAATATGATAACTAGACAACTTCAACTATAATATTTATGTATTATTAGAATGACATAAATAAATGAAGTAAAGAAATTAACTTGGAAATACTATTGAAACCAAATGATGGTGTTCATGATTACTTTAGTTATAAACATGAAGTCTTTTAAGTATTACAAGACTTATAATAAAGTAAGACGTTAACTTGTTATGGTTTTTTAATTAAGACATATACAAGAAGTCATTGAGTTGATCAATGATTTATAACATGTAGTGAGATTATAACAGTTTATGTCTTCTTTCTAAGACATGAACATGAAGTACTTGGTTAATAAGTACTTGGGTTATAAAGCATGCAAGAGGCTTGGAAATTCTATTTCACCATTAAGATGACTTAGTTGGTAAATAGGTAAGTCAAACGGAGTATAAGTTTATCTTTCATATTGATAGATTGTCTGACAATATGAGTTCTAATGAAATACCACAAGTTTGTGGTGTGTTCAGTTAGGAGAATCAAACTCTAGTGGTATTGTTTGATTAAAGATAACTATAACCTCTTTTCTTCCAAAAGTTATCAAGGTAATAAAATTGAGTATGGATTGAATATACTCAATTAGACTCCTAGAAGATTAATAAGACGTCATTGAATTATGAAATGTGATGAATCACATTAAGTCTTAAATTGGAGTTCTGAATTTGTTAAGCTACTTATGTGTAGGTCATTAACAAAAGAATGTCTGGAACTGTCAATGTGTATTTGTAATGTCCTAAAAGAGAAAATTGGATTGTTGCTCTAATTGCTAAGTATTTATAGATGGTCTATATATTACTAAAGGCAAGTGAGAGTTTTTATCTTAAAAAGATAAAATTACAAGATACATAATCTTCTAAGAACACACTAGTGAAAATCATGATGAGGCTTAACATGTAAATGATAAACCTCAAGATGATGGAATTATCATTCATAGATCCACTTGGATATCTCAGATATTTGGTTCATATGCTGAGGATTATATGATGAAGTATTACCAAATAATGAATTGGGTAAATTACTCATACTATGAATGTTATAGATGCTGTTCATAAAGATATTCAAATTTTAAAATTTGGGTTATCTTAATTCATAATAGTTAGAGAATGATGATGAGTTTATTCAAAGATAATGTAACTCTAGTGGTTTAAATCTTTGTTAGAAATCATATGGACAAAACTGTATACATATTTTAATGCATGTCTTATGACAAGATTATTAATCATATTTAAGCAATTAACTATGATTAAAAACTCTTTCCTAAGCACATTAAAGATACAAAGATGGTAATTGTCATATTTATATGAATATGAAATTTGACAATGAATATCAAAAACTTTTTCTTGAATGATTACTTGAGCGAGGACGATAAGTAATCAAGAGGAGTTTATGAATTCAAATAAATCTTTGGAAGTATACAAAGTTAAATAATCCATGAATGGATAAATGCAGGCATCTAGGAGATTACTCTTATATTTAATTATTAAATCAATGTTTTGATTTATAATTGAAATAAGATAATTTCTAAGTATTCCTGAAAGCTACTGGGAGTATTATGTTTGATTTACTAAATCATATATGTTGTATAACATATAAGAAGTAACATTCCATATAAGTAAAATGTTAAGTCTTAGTTTGGAATGAAACTTTATTTTAAAGATTTAGAAAATAAAACATACAACCTTGGAACTGAAGTTTATTATTTAATAAACATGTGCAGTAAATAAATCTAATTGAATATGATATATCATTTTGAAAGACTAAATGTGTATATATATATATATATATATATATATATATATATATATATATATATATATATATATATATATATATATATATATATATATATATATATATA
>LBNU01032849.1:27170-72198 GCA_014162995.1 Artemisia annua
TATATATATTTGTAAAGATAAAACATGAATGGAATCTAAGTCTGACTGAAGGATTTTCATGTGTATCATGTTATTGTTGTATCATGCTTAAATGATTTGACAATATTTGATATCCAATTAAAAATTATTATATAACTTGTGTAATGAATATTCTAATGGAATATGTTTGGTCTTAGAATAACGATCCTCGGCCTGGAATTGCTCCTATATATACAATATGGCAAATTGTTGCGTAATTGTTATAGCCGACAGTGAATCTTGAAAGTTTAGAAGGCATCAAACACTACACAATGGATATTAAGTTTACGGAAGCATATTGTGATTTGTATACAATGATGCTGGTTTAATTGAGATGACACTCAATAACTAGTTATGGAAGGATTTTATCCTTATAGCCATGTGAACTAGTTGTGCTCAAATAAGAGCATAGTTGCATTATACATTAAAGAATTAGAATACTTTAAACTTTAAAGTGTTTGAAAGTTTGATTGTCATAAATGGTGGTTGAGGATATCACATCATTTATGAAATATTGTGTAACTATATCAAGATAGTTGAATATACACATACAAGAATTTCGCTAATTGAATTCTTGACATAAGTATTCTCAAAATTATGATAGATCAAAGTTAGTTGAAATAAATGCCTTGTCAACAAGTATAATTGTCACTACTTGAGGCATAATTGTCAACAAGTCATTACTTGAGACAAATTCATTAACTAGAATTATCATGCATTGATCTATTTAGTATTTGGATAAAGGACATTAAGCAGTTATTATTTATAATGAATTAAAGTACTTAGTACGTTTGTTTTCATTAATAATAGATTGTATCCTATATTTGCATGTTTAAATCCATGAATAACTTATGTTATTCTAAATGGTCCGTTGTCAATTAATGATATGGGAATATCATTAAACTAAGACAAATTTGAGTATTGGTTAGAATATACTTGAAAGTATATTGATGCGTTGTCATACCAATTTCACATGATATCCAATGAATTGAATATATGACTTATCCCAACTACATGATTTTACTTTATGGATCTTGTCAGTAAGTAAATCATGAATTTAGTTATCCTCAGACTTGAGATACCAGATAAGTGTCATGAATGTAGTGCATTTCTGTGAAGCAATTTACCGCTTACCGTAACTGAGAGTTATAAGGATTGTTTTCAGAAGTGTTGCAAAGTTCATGGGTTAGTCTTGTAGTCAAGAAAGGATTTGTTCCTTCAAATTTGTTTTGAAGTTTAATACTGCTGGGCCCCTCGTGGGGTTGACAAGATGTTTGCGTGCGCACGCCCAAAGTCTATCTGGAATACGTTCAGATGTTTTGGTAATCTTGTTCAATCATAAACAACGAGAAACAGAATTGTTAATTAAAGAATGACTAAGATCCATATCTTTATTAACGTGGTATTAGTAACAAAAGGATAATAATAATGATGAATCATTAAAGGTTTTTCCAGGAAACCTGCCTCGAGTTGAACTAGGGGCATTGGCGTGTTGCTAGACGCTAACCAATGTCATTATACTATTAATAGATATCCAAGTGGGAGCTGTTAGAGTTTGTGGATAAATATTAATAAGTATATGTCTAGTATCGAACTCAAGACCACGGGATTGCACACTTTACGTATAAGAATTAAAGTTTAATAATTTAATATAAAAAGTTATATTTAAATTATTAATTACACAAAACAAATAAAGAACGTTAGTAATTAACAAAAATTGACTAACGTATAAAGATAAGGACCATGGATAAAAATAGAGAACAAAAAAGATCCAGAACTTAAGCCCTAACTTGTTCCCTAAGTTTTGTTATCCTATAAAAGTAAGGTCAAAGGCTTATTTTGATGGCACTCTTGTATACGTTAATTTTTATTTAACAAACTATTCCTACTTGCTTTTTCTCATTGACTTTGTCGATATGCATAATCACAGAATACATGTATGATATTACATCATGCATGTGCATGAATAATTAAAAGGGGTTTTCTTTTCTTTTGGTTACTGTGTTCGACAAATACAACAACACAAATGAGTTTGGCGGTTTGCTTTACAGGTCGACTGGTTTTGTTTTCATAAACAAAATTGTTGTGTATTATTTAAACTAGCATTTACTTTAATTCGTTAATAGTACGTGTGTACAAGAACGTGGTACAATCACACTATTGATTGTATCTTGGATCGATTAACAAAACGGTAAGGGGTTAATCTAAAGATCCCTAATTCATATAAACCCTAATAAGGGTTCATCTTTATTGAAGGTTTAAAGTTTGATTCTTGTTTAGCTAGAATCAAAAGGTACGTTCCTATTATGTTTATGTTAATCTATTATGTGTTATAATTGTCCCTACGCTTCCGCATGTGTGACTACTTGATTATGTTTATTTATATGATTGTCATGGTACATAAATTCTAACAGGAAAGCCATATACAAATGAGATATTTACTGAAGTGAAGGTGAAATTTAATTATCATTCAATAATTTCCTCTTTTATTACTATTTTAACACTTGATCTATTATGACGAGATCAAACAATTGTAAGGCCAACAGTATTTGCTTTGACAGAATCTAACAAAGGAACTTGCAGACCAGGAGATATCGATGCATGACAAGAAATTTAAGCTAGTATTTGATATGGTCTCATTACACCTTTATGCTTTTAAATTAATGTGATGTTTTGCATATATACTAACGATTAATATTGCATATTTTTTTTGTATTATTCATCTATAGGTTGAGTCCAAGCTTAAGCAAACCACTTTGAAACTTGAACATCAATTGGCAGAAGAACGGGCTGCTCGGGTCAAGGCTGAAAAGAAAGCCGAGGCAGCTAAAAAGGAAGCTGAGGCTGAGAAACGTAAGATGAAAGAAAAGCTCGAGAAAGCCAAGAAGGGATATGAGGGACTTCGAAGGAAAATGGAAGAGGAGAGGCGCAGGGAAGAGGCTCACTGGAGGCCAAGAGAGGCGGCGATTCGCAATCAGCCTCCGGTTGGCTGCACCATCTTATGATCCAAATGGGATTAACATGTTCTAAACGAATACAAGGATTGACTTGTGTTTATAGCTATTATGTAGTATTTGACATCGTTTTTGTAAGAACAACTTGATGTAAATCACATCTTTTATGTCGTTACTGGTATATCATCCGATGTTTGATCCTAAAATGTGCAACGTGAAAGGTGGTTTGGCGTTCCACTCTGGGTAGCATTTGCTAGAAATGCTATCAATAAGTGGATATTATAAGAAAGAATTAAAGACCTTGATTAATTACTAAATTACTTTGTTGTCAAAGTCAAGTCCTTCATTGTTCGTTTTGTTTCAGTATAGATTTTAGTCCATACAATATGTTTCTTTTTTTGGGTAAAGGGGAGTAATCCTGCACCCTGGTAAATAAATTAACCAAAAACGTTTAAGTACAATGGATATGGGTGAAACAGCCCGTTACATAGGCAAAAAGCTTACATAACAAGATACTTCCTATTTTCTAAACAAGAAAACAAACCATTACTCAAAGGATAACATAGGACATAACGAAATAAAGTTACTTCCTAAGACCTTGAAGCTTGGTGCCATACATGGCATTAAAAGCATCCAAATTCCCTGGAAGATCATAAACCTGGTTCGCATAGTCATCGTAGTCATATTCATCATACTCATCCTCAAACTCTTGGCCACCACCGAATAGATTAGCAGACTCATCAAATGGGTTTACAACCACCTCATCATCAGAATCAGAAACCACGATCTCTCCCACCTTAGAAAAAGGGTTAACTCTCTTAGTATAAGAGGCGGGCGGAGTACAAGAATCACTAGTTTTAGGAGCCACAACCGACTCCTTCTCTTTCAAATCACTCACAAGAGGTTCTTGTGATGCAGTACCTGTCTTAGTAGATTCAACCTCATTAACTTCCATTGTACGACTAGAATCCACATCCTTATAAGTAACATTAGTAGGAATACCCAAAGCATCCGTATCATCCATATTAAGAGCATCAAACTGGTTAGATGTAGAGATCTTCGTACCACTCAAACTAGCCACATCAGAAGCATTCTTCTTATTGCCATCCACTTTCTTAGGTTCAGGAGTAGTCTTTTTGGGTCGATACTGAAACTGCTTACCCACAACTGGTTTAGTAAACCCTCCTTGCCCCGGGATTGTAGGACCACCTTGCTTTCCTTTCTTTTTGTTATTAACAGTCTTGAAACCATCATTAACAGGCATAATAGGTTGAGCAGAGGGCACAACAACTTTAGGACAATCAATAAGAGTATGACCAAAGATCTTACACTTATCACAACGCGGTGGTTTCCACTCGTATTCAACCCGAATCTTCTCAATAGTCGACCCCGTACCATCAAGTAAAGGTATCTCAACAGTGAGTCTATCCCGAAGAACCTCATCCGACTTCACTTCAATCATGCATCTAGCAAAACTACTATGGCCCCATGAGTCCTTGCACATTTGGCTAGTATAAGCATCTAACCTTTTGGGTGTACCAATCAATGTGGCAAGCAGACTAAGACCATCATCAGAAAACATAGCCAGAGGGACATCATGGAATTTAACCCACATCGGGATGTTGGTCAAATCTTCTTTAAGCAAGTTGGTGTTCAATGTCCATGGTTTAAGAATAATAGGTACATTTCTAATTAACCAAGGACCGTTTTCAAGAACATCATCAACACCTTTCTTCGAGTTAAACTTAAAGAAAAAGAACCCTTTTGCATTCATCATTACCTTCTGTATACCAAACTTAGCCCACGCATTGCGTACATAGTAATCAACAACAGGAAAAGCAAGTCGTTGGCGAAAGAAGTACCCATACAGAGTATTCTCAAACCTAGTGTTCACCTCTTCAACCACTTTCATAAGTACATAAAGATCCACACCGTTTGATTTCTTGCTACACTTCAGCCTACGAAAGTTAGACATGTATTTCTTAGGTTCATTAGAAGTAACACCATCATACGATGTAGAAGGTTGTTTCAAAGCATCCACACCAACCTTCTCAATACCAACAGCCCCATGTGCATTCGTATCAACCTTATCAGAACTATTAGACTTGTTAGGAGCCCCATGTGGACCATTCAGCATAAAGTATTGTTCATGTTTCAACCAATAGGAATGACAAATAAAAAACAGTAGTTTATCTTTACATGTTTAGTGAGCACATATTGGCATTCAACATGTGCAAACATGTTTAGTGAGCACATATTGGCATTCAACATGTGCAACTGGTTAATAGCCTAATATATCATAGAATTGTATTGGAGTATTTCACTAGAGTCAGTCAACATTTAACATTATTGTACATTTTTAAACGTCAATCTAAATACCCTATGATTGAACAAAGTTCACTATGAATATGTATTCGTATTACAAATACATGATTGAACGAATATAAGAGGAAAACAACGTAGGTAGTTGATACTTCAGAATGTTACGATGTGGTAATATACATTTTTTAATGAGTAAAGAAATTAGTTTGATAACTTTAAGGATCAAACGATTAATACAGTTTATATTAAATGACATTCCATGCTACCACATCAAAAAATGTTTTGTTTCGTTAAATACAACAACAACAACAACAATCGCTGGTATGGGGTATGAGGAAGGTAAATGTAGACAAATCATACCCATATTTCAGGAAAAATAAAAAAACCCCGAAGGTAAGGAGTCCGGCACACTAGTTTGATTACATGTTCTTGAAAAAGGACAAATTTATGTAAAAATGATAAAATTGAAAAAAGGCAAATTTAATCTTGATGAAATTATATCATTTTATGTTTTGTTTTACCCAATCTAAATAATATTGTACTAGGTGTTATTACAAGAGCTAGGTTACAAACAAAAACATCCACAAAAAAAACATCCAAAAAATGAGTTGGCATATTTCGATTGATGTATTTTGCTATAATTTATCTCTTTTTTCTTTGATTACGCCAATCATACATGAACAACTCAATTTTATTTTATGGATGTTTTTTTTGTGTGGATGTTTTGTGGTTGTGGCAAAGCTTTTATTACCATGTGGTCTATTAGGGCCCTTAGGGGTGTTTGTTTTAGCTTTTATATAAAGCTTATTGTTTAGCTAAAACAGGCATAACAAATGTTTGAATAAGCTTATAAGCTTGAACTCATGAGCTTAGATTTGAGATTGTCAATTTTTATAAACTTTATCTTATCTAATAAATTAACATGTCCGTAGGAAACTGTTACACTTTTTATTAATTAAATCAGATTACAATAAATAAATAATAGAAAATAAAAAACATGCATAAAGGGGGGGGGGGTGAAGCAGAAGACATACACTAATTAACAAAAATTAAACGAAAGCAGTCAAGGTCAAGGCACGAGGCTAGTGTTTAACACGGTTCCCTTAAAAAATATTCTTCGTCTGATTTCTAGGGTACAACGGCCAAAGCAAATGTACTGTGAGACCCTGACAAACTTTCTTAGATTTCACGGAACGTATTTGTGCTTCTAATCGAAAGAATGCTGGAAATTCGTCCCTATGGAGTGGCGTTTTTCTTGTGTCTAAACCGAATGGGACATAGGCAATATTTATAGCGAAACTTGTCTTGTTCACCAAAATTAAATCTTTGCAATAAATAAACAAATTTGTTATAATTAAACCAGATGTGCATATGTTTTATTACACAAATAGATTCTATAAAACTTGTTGCATAAGTTTTAAATTTACAGAAATTGAAACTGGAAAATGAAACCCGAACCTGTAGCAAAAAGATTCGCGTATAAGCGAATTTCCGGAGCTGCATTCCAGTCCGCAGGTCGCGCGGGCTTGCATAAGTTTAGAAGCTTGGAATCATTTTGGCCCAGAAAATTCAAAATATGCACCCACTTGCGCGCGCACATGTAGCTATTGGAGTAAAAACCAACAAATTAATTTGACGGTTTATATCAAGACTTTTGTAGAAACACTAACAAATGCAAAATATATAACATTATACATATATTAAATAGTGTCCAAAGTTTGCGAATAATCATTTTTGCAAAAAATTTTCCAACACCCACCGGTTATTTTATCATCATAAGCTGGTTCAGACATTTGAGTTTATCAACTTACGTTAATAAGCTAATACAAACACTTAAGATGAGTTTATGGCCTTGTGAACTTATCATTTATAAGCGATAAGATGCTTCAGAAATATAAGCCTTGGATAAACACCCCGACCAGGCGACCATTGGTATCAAGTTTACAAAATAGACAAGTATTTGCAAAACAAAATCTTGAAAAAGCAGGTGTCATTTCGTTCTTCAAAACTGCGTATATCTAAGAAAACATATATACTCGATTTTAAACATTATTTCTTCTTCTTTTATATCTTTCAAAAGCAGATACTCATTATCCGAACATAATTTCAAGTATCGATTTTTAAAAGATGGTAACCGACTCTTTGACAGCCACGCGACCAACATGAGAAAGGTAATCTATATAGCAATGTAACTAAAACAAAAATTTATTATGATTTAATTAAAAACTCTTATTTTTAAATTTTCTTCTCATTTGATCCAAACTCCTCTGCGGGAAGGGATCCGGTGATAAGAAAACTAATATGAGAAAAATAAGAAGGATTTATAGCCACACATTTTAACTAATAAGGAGAATTTTAAGAAGAGATGCATCTACTTTTGTAAATACATTATGGTTTCTTCTTAGCCTTCTCATTTGATCCTAACTCCTCTACTAAATATAAAGTGTTTTGGCTTAATCTTGAAGAATTAAAAAGTCCTAAGAATGATTAAACTTGTTTCCCTAATATACCCTTATTAAGACTCCTTAACTTCTAAATGGCAGCTTTAACGATTCATGTAAACTTAAAAAAAATACACGGATGACAACTTTGACAATCAATATCAACTTAAAATTTTTAACCACAACTACATGAAATGGAAGCTGTTTTGTTTCACACACTTTATAATTTTTGAAAAACACACTATCCTTTTTTTTATAGTTAATATTTTCTAAAAATTTATTCCAATATCTACTATATAAACACGATAAACTTCTTCTTACTCTTGCGGTAAGTTATAGTTAAGTTGATAATGACCTACAAATTAAACTTGTAAGTTGCATCAAGGGTCACCTCAAAACACAAGCTCACAAGTATAAGTATTTGCCGATATACACCGTGACTTTGCGCGAGTATTTGTTTAGTTATGTGAACGGATTTTGTGTTGACACGTCTTCTTCCCGAAAAGATATTTTTTAAGATAAAATTAAACTTTACTTTTTTTCTCGACTAGTCATAGGGAGAAGGATTTCCATCCAAATTGGTATGTGTAGATCCTTGATCCGATTGATGTCTGTAATAGTATCTTGTAAATGTTTTTGTTTGGAGGTGATATTTACACGGACACTTTTACTAGATGCACACAACTTTTTTGCGATATTACTTTTACGCCCGCTCACCCCTTTTAGCTTATACCTAGTTTTCGAGTCCATGAACATCCTAAATACCGATGATCCACCATCGATATATATAACGTTGAACACCCAAATTCAGTTGGACTCTCAACTTATACTTTGGATAGCTAGCACAGCAGTACATCAAGACCAATCCTCTTGTCAACTATTTTTTCAACGGTACAAGTGTGCAACAACTTTAGATAACAAAAACAATCTTGTCACTATAAATAATCGCGTGGATGTAGAATCACCACCGTCGCACCCAATGATATTTTCCATGTGAATATCAATTCATTTTTATAAAATTTGGTTCTTAGTGGGCCTAGTAGCCTGTATAACACTATCAAAAACACACAGTTACCTCATTCACCTCAGCCCAATACAGAGCCCAAAAAGTAAACCTACAAAAAGAAAAGAAAACCCTAGAGTTGTTCACCACACACAGAAGACGGCGCAGATCTTATCAATCAACCGAAAACACACCACACCACACCACTCTCCTTTCTTTTGGCAAAATGGTTAGTCTTCATCTTCTTCTTCTTCTTCATTTAATCCGTTTCATCAATAATAATACTTATCTGTTAATGTAATTTTATAAAATTTATAAAAGAATCACTGAATCTGTTATAGTTTGTTTTCATTTATCATTTAATAATCACTCAGTCTGTAATATTGGTACATCGCTCTGATATTGTTTATTAGTTACTGAATAGTTGAATCTGTTATATATTTTATAAAAATGTTTGATAATAAATGAATCGGTTATTAATTATTGTGTTATCGTGATCTGATTTTGGATGTAAGTTGTATACTAGTACGAATGTATGACGAGTTTATTTGTTGGAAAAAAAGGCTGTAATACTAAGGTAGGTGCGTTTAGTTAGAGAAAAAATTTCTTAGGGAGTGTTTGTTTAAGCTTATATGTGGCTTATAAGCGTATTTATGTTTCGGCTTTATGTAATTACATAAGCCGCAATTTTCCGGCTTATTTTAAGACTTTTGGGCTTATATAAGTTTATAATTTTATATAATAAACTTATATAAGCCTACAAGTCTCAAAATAAGCTGGATAATTGGGGCTTATGTAATTATATAAAGCCGAAACATAAATAAGCTTATAAGCCATAAATGATATTGTTTTCTATTCTTAAGAAAGCAAGGGGAGTTACAACGAAAACCAAAAAAATATGTTTTGTAGTTTCCCTTTTTAAAAGTTGGAAATGCAAATTTTCTGGTTTGTAGAGAATTCTGATAATATTTGATTTGAAAGCAATCTCTATATTCCTTGTTTTGTACAAAACATTTTATGGGAAACAAGGGTGTTTCTTTTTTTACTAAACGCACCCGAACCAAATCTGTTTTTATGATCTGATTCTGTGGATATTTTGTATAATAAGTTAATGAATTAGGGAGTCTGATATAATATTGTTTTGGTTTATCATATGACAACTTTGCTAAATTATATAAAGTAAAGGTGAATATGTTTTAGCATTGTTTTCGTTTACATATAGTAAAGAATGAATTCTGTTATATTGCTGTTTCAATTTATGTTGGGCTGCTTTTTTATAAAAGAATGTGTAATATCTGGATTACTGGATCTGTTCTGATGCTGTTTTTTATCTACGGTCGTGTGATCTTGTGTTCTAGTTTATGAATCACGTGACATGTTAAATTACTGTTCTGATTTGCGAGTTTGTGAGATATTTGCCCGATGATAATTGAATTTACATTTCATGCGTTTTTTGTTGATACATTTGTGTTTGAAAAGTGTATAGTTATCATTGAATCTGTTATACTGTTTTGATGGATTTTGTTAAATACGGTTATCTCTGAATTTCCTGTATAGTACTAATTACCGGATATGTTCTTTGGTTGTGTTTCAGTAACATGATTTTGATAGTTGTTGAAAATTGAATAATAATCAATATACTTTTTTGGGCAGACGTTTAAGCGAAGGAATGGTGGAAGGAACAAGCATGGTCGTGGTCATGTGAAGTTCATTCGTTGCTCAAACTGCGGAAAGTGCTGCCCCAAGGTATCTTTATTTCTCCATCTAATATGATGTTAGCTTAAATATGGTTTCTATTTCATGGTGATACTTTGTTCTTTCTTTATGCGTTAAGACGCAATTCAACGTAGGGTACATTGATAAGTTAAAAGGAAGCTAAATGTAGCAAATGGCAATGTGCACAAACTAGTATGGTTTTCCACTGTTTGTGATTGTGATACACTTGTGTTTTGATGCGGCGTTGCCAATATTAACTTTGGGATTAGATGTTCAACATTACAACATAAAGAATGTTTGGAAATCTCTACTTTTGCAGAATTTTCATTTTTGAATTCTTAAGTGTCTATTTAGGGTTTAAAATATAAAATCTGCAAAAATAGGGTACTTTTTAATGTCTTTTTATGTTGGAATACTGGACATCGTTTCTCATTGTTTGGAATGCTTATGTCACAAAAATAGCTAAATTAGAAAGAGAGTTCTTTGGCTCTTTAGATTTGAGAATGATTAGATATCTTTAAATTTTATGTGAAGTGATAATCATATTCTCAATGCACTATTAAATAATATTTTTTAGGGTTTAGGCGATAGATTAACAACATTTGTTCTTTCATGCTCTATTATCTTAGTGTACTTGTTTCCATTCATACAAACTTTCAAATTCTCTGCGACATGCTAACACCTTTGAAATTACCGAAAAAATCTACACACATCAGCGATATGCGTGATATCGATACATAATTTCAAAGTTTGTAGCATATGTGGAACGAAAACAAGTGCACATATGATTTTATAACATGAAAAAGAGTAGTGTTATTTTATAGCCCAAACCCATATTTTTGTAGTATGAAGTTGAAAAAGCATTTTGGGTTGTCTTATGGATGACATAGATAACGTTTGATTGTCTATTTATCTTTATATGTTTTAAGTAGTTAATTAGTAGTAGTTGCACCAGGACCATCTTAATTGGAACTTTTGATTCTGAGTAATTAATTTTTTGTTGCATCAGGACAAGGCTATCAAGAGATTCCTCGTGAGGAACATCGTTGAACAAGCTGCTGTTAGGGATGTTCAAGAAGCTTGTGCTTTTGAACGTAAGACTTCCATGACAGTTAATAGATTATATTAATTTGAAAGTTAATAAGTAGGCTAACAACACTTTCATATTTTGCTGTAGAGTACACTCTTCCCAAGTTGTATGTGAAGATGCAGTACTGTGTGTCTTGTGCAATTCACTCCAAGGTTGTAAGGGTTCGATCTCGAACTGACAGGAGGAACCGTGAGCCCCCAAAGAGATTCACTCGTCCAAGGGTATGATTTTTTAAGCTATTTTCTGCTAGTTACAAGACTTTTATAGTACAATATGCATGCCTCTGGCTGGTGTGGGTTGAATGTAGATTAACTCATAATATCATCACTGTTGTATGCTCTAGAACATGTGTAATAGAATGTAGATTAGCTGGATAATATCTTTGTGCTGTTCTTTGAAATGACCAACCTTGATTGAGCACATCTCTAGATTAATTCCCATACAGGGTGCTGAAAAGGTACTCCTGTCTGCAATTAATAGAACAACCTCTTTGAATACTGCACATCAAGCATTAAACCAAATGAAGATTATATAATCTGATTACTTCAATTTCATTAGGTTTTGTGTAGCATCTTGAGTAATGGGTGTTTGGAGCATGATATATGTTTCTGTATCTATTTTTTTGTGTGATAGAACCTTTTTTTCCTGGCTGGTTATATATAGATTACATCATTATTACAAACTTTTATGACATGGTTAGTTCATTGTTATCTTAAAGTGATTGTGACTTGTATCTTCATTATAGACGATGATTATATACATTTAGAACATGAACCAACACTGAATTTCAATGTGGCCACATTTCCCGTTCATCTATCTCTGTTTCTTAAACAATATATTACAGTAATCTGTGCTGTGTTTAGTTGGTGCAGTTGACGTTACTACTAGAAGTTGTAGCTGTAACGTTATGATAGGAACGACCGAACAACGTTATATTATATATGTTTATGTGTCAATGTTTGTTAGATGATACTGTAACAAGTAGTTGAGCAATGTTTATGTTCATTTATACCCTTTTAAAGATTTGTAGAATTGCAAATTGTTTAAGTAGACGTGGCTAAGTCGGGCAGGTTATACATAAGGCTGTAAACCGTTTGTCTAAATAGTTCTTTTTATATTACCTCCCTGATTAAAAACATAACTTCAATTTCTTGTTCTGTTTGTTTAACTTGCTGATAAGTTTCTCTTCCTTTTTGTTTCAGGATGACGGTCCTAAGCCTGGTCAAGCCCCACGCCCAGGTGGTGCTGGTGGTCCCCCACCTGTTCGTTCTTGAGGATGCTCCCCTCTGCTTCTTGGTTTGTTTCATCAACGGTCCCAAGTCTTGATAATGCATCACGCCAAATTCCAAATCTAGTTTGTAATCTCCGGTTCCAAAGATATTTCTGAACTTTTCTTTTTGAGATGCCTTTCTTAATATACTATCTAGGTTTTGACCTTGTGATCATCAGGATTATGTTTTGGTTTCTCATCGGTAATGAAATTCAAACTTTAATGATATGAAGCGATTTAGTTTGATTTGTTGTTTCTTATTTTCAATTTCTGAATGTGAACCTCTTAACCAACATACAATCTCAACTCGTGTAAATAAGGGTACTTATGAAATGATTGAATGATTTTAAAACCAAACAACTGAATGATGATTTAATTTTTTATTTACAAAGTGATATTATTCTGGTTCACGAATGGTTTGTTTGTCAAGAGTATCGAATCTGTAATCTCACTTAACCAGAAAACATGATTAATGTCTGTTAAACTAAAGGCCATCTGTTGTCATGATCATTGCTTTCAAGCAATGGTGGCCTGGTAGGTATGTGATTGTCAACTAAGATACTTGTATTATATATTTAGGTTAGGTGTGTATTATTATCCCAGCCATCTAACTTCATTACTTTACATAAGACACTCCTAGGATAATACAGCTTGCAACAATTATAAATAGGAGAACCCTTGTGTTTATCAAATTCTATGCCAAATGCACTAAAAAAAGTTGATATGTTGATCTAATTCTATTGTCACGTTCGCATCACATTACTAACTAGTAATGTTGGCTGAGGTACAAGTCTTGCTTCAAATTGAATCATCTTTTTCTTGAAGGCATGTTATAGTCATTTACTCGTCGCGTGTATCTTAATCTTGCAGATTTATAAGCAAAATTAAAACACAAACGTATTAAAAGTTGATAAATAACCAATAATGATGTCTTAAAAAGTAATTTGTGTAATGATGTTGGACTTGATTTGATTATGAGCACATGAGAAGTGTCTTTGTGCTGTCTAATCTGGATCGTTCATGTGTGTTTTTGTTTACTTTTGATAAAAGGAAAGATACTTTAGGTGACAAATTGACTATCATCCAACAGAACTTGTCCAAACTCATTTTTGAAAATATATGTTAAACAATCATATGGAGGTATATTAGTTCCTAACACCCGAATAGTATAATCTTAACATCTTATTACCTATTTTTACAATATTCAACTTATATGCGTTGGATGAAAAGCTACTTGTAACTTGCAAGACTCTGCATTATTCGGTTTGCTCGTTTTAGGTAATAAAACATGGATCAAACTTGTAAACCCGATTTAGAAATCTTACAAGCTATACTTGCTAGTCATTATATTCACCCGAAGCAGCTAAACTATAACCAAAACTTGCATTGTTTACAATCGGATGAGTTTGCTATATATGGTTTACAAGTTTAATCCATGTTTTATTACCGCCAATCTACACCTTTTGTTGAATTACCTAATGCTATTTTTTTTTTGTTGGGTTGCTTGTTGTCATTATTTTCTTTTTTATTTTTTTATTTTTTATTATTATTTTTTTATTTTTATTATTATTTTTTTTAATTCAGTTTCATCTAAAGATTAAGTCATTAAACTAATCAACAAAAAAAATCAATAATTGTAACATATGATTCATAACAACTGAACAACTTATTATAAACCTACTACTGATAGCAACAAATATTCCATCAAAACAACTAATCACACACAAAAAGTCAAACCAATATTTGTGTATCTTTTCAGTTAATCAATGTAAATTATGTTTTTATTAAAAAAAAATGTATATTATGTTTAGTTGGTAAAATTTACTGTAACATAACATTTGATTACGGATATGTTAGATCAAGTCAATTTAAACAAACTAGAAACTACTGTACATATTTTAACAAATCAATTCATAGTAGCATTACAAAAATAACAAATGACCATATCAGTAAATTACAAATATACGGATGTCGAAAAATATACAACAAATAATAATACATTTAAAGTGGACAAAATGGTCTACCCGACCTAGCCATATGACTGGGAATCGTAAAATGTCTCAACCTTCCTTCTTGCTCGGTCATATACCCTTCACATAAGAACTCGTTTGAAAACTTATCTTCAATCACTCTGTCGACATCGTGCACAAACACATCTGTCTCACCCTCAGCCCTATTCCGCGCCATTAACCCTGCCGTGTAAATTGCCTTCATCCTCCCTGGAGCTTCGTCGTGGTACCCCGTGGGTGCATCTACCATTATAGCATCCCATTCTATTTCATATATATCGTCTGGCAAGTTCCCTTTTAAAGCTAGCTCGCAACCAGATTCTCTCGGATTTCCGACCAGCTAGAGATACAAAACATACTTGAGTTTGTTTAAATGCGTATACTAAAATAGATAAGTCACGTTTATATATAATTGTAATTAAGTGACAGACAAGAACAAAATAAGTTGCCTGTTTAGATCTCGAAAACACTAAAATATTACTGTAAGAAAAAAACAGACTGATTTCTGCGCATTTAACAATGTGTAGTTTACATAATTTCTAACGATTCTCCCAAGTGTCAAAATTTAAAATCCACTTGTGGGACATTTCACAGTATATTTGTTGGTATTATATATTTTTTGTGTACAGATTCGATACGGTTTATATTATATTGAAAAAGATTGATGCCCCTAGCTTATTAGCTTAAACTTAACTGAATAAGGCGGATACGGCTGATACGCTACTAGTTATGAAAATATACATGTAGAGTTAAGTTGACACATACCTTACACTCGTCTCGTTTTCCAATCTCCATCAAATCCGATGCAAGCTTAACCTTGGAGTCGTACACAACATGATACGACTCCAAGTTCGGAAACTTTCCTTGAATTTGTTTGATCCAAGATTTATCCTCTTCAAGAAACACAGTGCGGCCACCCTGATTCAGAGTGGCCCACATCGGGCTGTCGTAACCTAGCCCGAAGACCAAGAAATTACAAGGTGATTTCTTGGTTAGTACCCTCAAACTTACAGATATTTCTTTGTAAGTTTGTTGCGGTGTTATGTTAGAAGTAACATAATGCACGAGTGTTTCCGCAGTTGTTGGAGATATCTTGTTGCATGTTTGAGTCTGATCTATAGGTAAATGTTTGATTGGAGGGCAAGATGAAGGTTGATGGGATTGTGGCAAAGATGACGATCTAAGAAAGACTACTAGAAGGACTACAAGAAGGAAAAAGAGTGTGAGGATGATTGGTTTTGATGGAAATGTGAATTTTCCTCCTTTTGTTTTCATGTTTCTAACTTTGTATAGAGATACAGTGTGAGTGTTTGTGTGTGTTATTTGTTTTGTTTGTGTGTGTTGTAATATGCGTTATATGAAGGGATGAAGAGGTCAAGAAGTGGGTGAGACGTGGAACAATAATAGTTAGATAAATAATTTGAGTAGCTAGGAAGGAAGAAAGATGTGTTACATATGAAAGACAAGACATGACTTTTAAATTACGAAAAAGAAAACTAAAGTAATATTAGAATATCCTTTCAGTTATTACTATTAAAAAGGTATTTAATGATATAACTAGTTATTACAATTACAAGGTATTTATTCCTCGAATATAACTCGTCGTCCCGTTGCCTATTGTGCGTTTAGAGAGCTAGGTGTGGTGAAGAGCCAAACCCTCTTCATTTGGGCCCCACCGATGCCACATCACCCAACACCTCTTCACAACTAACCCCCTCCTCACTCACAACTAACCTCAACTTACTCATTTGGGGCCCACCACTTAGACTATATNTTCGCTAACTTAGTCTGACTTTGCTTCGTGAGAGAGCAAAATATATTGTCATTCAATTTAGTGGGTTCTTTGATTTATTTTAATAAGAATTGTACGATTGAAATGTTTGTCTTTGTGTATGGCATTTGAATCTTTATACCTTTGTTTGCAAAATAGCTAAAGATTTGGAAACCGGACCATGAATTTTTGTTAGTTGCTTGATTTGGAAAGGTGAACATGATAACTAAGCAATCACACAATCAGTTCTAAGAGTTGATGTGAAGATTCAATTAGCTAAATTTGTAGCTTTAGTTCTATACATCTATAGCTGACAGATTGCGCTAATATTTAGTTTTGCACTTTCGTTTTATTCTCTTGTTTGTTTGAGACTTATTAATTACTTGTTATTAGAATAAAAAAGTTGTGTAATGTGTGAATACTAGTTCTAATTAGAATATGAAAGACAACCAACAATAACTTGTTGAATAAGTGTTTCTCTATACCTTAAAGAAACAGCAAATCATATTACAAAAACAAACAAACAGCGCAATGTATAGGTTTGCGACATGGGTTCCATAACAGGGAAGCCGTGAACAAGAGTAATGATATCTCACAAGGGTCATAGCGTTGGATGATTAGTATTTTAGTGCCAATAGCAACATATATTTACAACTAATGCAGCGGATTTGAACATGGAAGTCAATGCCGACACATGATATGGTTGATGTGCACTTATCAATAAGACAAATTCTTTTTGGTTAGTAGTTAGCTGAGGTAACTACAATGATAGAATAATTTTTACATGCTACCTGCAAGTCTGCAACTGCTTCCTTAGTAATCTTAAACATGACATCAAACCAGATTACTACTTATTGATTATGATTGCAAAAAGAATAGTATTGCAATACCAATGCAAATCTTATTAATAGGTTGTATACATGCTTACAATACAGACTTTTGACAACATTCAAAGTTAACCCTTTTGAGATGAAAGAAAACTCAAATCGACCCGTAAATGAAAACATATATTGGTCAAAATTGCCACTCCCAATTTATGGTTTCATGTCCATTAACTTGTTTGTTAGTTGATAATCTGTGAAGCATTTTTTCTAGCCCTACTAACATGTATCCATTATTTTCATTCATCGTTGCTATATACCGGTGCAGGAAAGATACATCACAGTTTCATGTATATACAAAACCTGGTAGAAATTATATACATGGGTATGACTTGGATGTGTTTTCTTGAACGAGTTTCTCAAACATACATTATATAATCTAGTATAAGACAAGTAACTCAAAACTGCAACAGAGTTCATGTCAGTTTGACCATTTCAGTCAAGGAGATCAATAAGTTGTTACGTATTCTAATGAATCAAGTAGGATCACTATGCACCTATGTTAATATTCGCATCTGATGATATGATCCTTATAGGCAAACTAGGCTTTCTGTCAACAAGTGCTATGTAAACACAACAAAAAGATCACACGTACATAAGCTATGGTAAACAAAATGAGGTAAGTGGCATTGTGAGAACTGGTTAGGCTTGGGGGTCCCTTCAATATTACAATTTATCATTAAGCCTGATTCCAATCTGGATGTCTAATCCAGATTTTCATACCGGTCTAGGCACTTGCATCAAGACATAATACTTTTAAGAATATACAAATCTTTACAATCGAAAGTGGCAAAATAGAGTTTCGGATTTCAAATGCACCTTAATTGTCACGATCAGACAATGGGAGCCTCTTTACCATGGACTCCGTGCAGATTTAAGGTATAATTTAAAAAATGTGTGACTTCATCGTATTGTACATACCAACACATAAAAACTATAACCGATTTGCAAAGAAAGAAATCCACCATGCTAGTTTAACTAAAAAACAACCAGGATTGATCATATGAGCATTTAATCAAACAGTTGGTCCGCGTAGAGTACTGAGAACCAATTGCTTAACATCTATCCACTTACCTCATTTTAACCAAATGATAACTAAAATATAGGGAATAATGAAATCCCCGAAGGTATTATGCATTTCTAAATATAGAGAGTAATTATTTAGAAACTTTAAATATCTATTACTGAGGGGATCCAGAAAGTACAAGTTAATTCATCTTTAATCTCGAATTCAGGTTTAAAATCATATTTCTTTTTGTAAAATTCATGATCATATTCTGGTGGTGATGTATCTGTTGGACCAATTCCAATTGTCCTGGGAACCAGAGTTACTCCAAACCCACGACATAGCTCTCTGCCTAAAATTCTTCGCATGTCTACAATGGAAAAGGAAAGCGCCTTGCATGTTTCATCCAACCATGCTGTGGTATGTCTCAATGAACCAAACGAAACATACCCCACCCATGTTCTTTTATCATCACCACTCTCCTTCCAAACCACACCATCTTGAGAATCAATACCCATTGAACCACCCCTCACCTGTTTCATAGTTATCCCTTCATGATGTGGCATGAAATCATCTATTACAGCACACATTAAAAATCCACAAAAGTCATTGCACCAGTTGTCTGGAAGATGCACTGTACATCTAGTTCCATCACGAAGACGAGGTTGAAACTCCCTTGGAACCTGAAGGCCTTGAAGTTCTAGAACCATAGAGTGATTCTCAATAGCCTTTCCCTAATTAATTTACACAAATTAATTAAATGCTGCATACATACCTAATAATATTCTCTATTTAAAATATATGATACTCGAAAAACAGAGAACTATGCATACATACCTGAAGCATGAATTGTAGTAATCTGTCCCCATCATTTAGAATACTCCCATCTCTAACTGACACTTGGCATAACCATTTACAATTTCTGATAGAATCTCCTACGTCTGTAAGTCTGTCACATTTGTTTGCTTCAAAAACAACTATACTTGGTGGGAATTCGGGCAAATTTTCAAGCCAATTGCAAAATGACAGGTCGAGGTGTACGAGCACATTAAGTTGAGAGAGTTTGAAATCTAATATTGAAAAATTATTCAAACTGCTTCCAGAGAGATCCAACTTTCTTAAGCTATGTGTCAAAAGTCTAAAGAAACAGCTGTAGTCAATGCTATAAAATGTATAGTATTCACTCGCTCTTAGTGAAATAATGTTGGGACAATGTGTTGCAACTGATGAGAGAAAAACTTGCATCCTAAAGCCACACAAAAACAACGTTACTAGGTTTTCCATGTCTGATTGGATTTCTGGGATCTCAAAATCGATATCGCTACAGAAAGATCGAATTTCAAGAGTCTCGAGTTTTTTAATATGGTCAATCTTTGGAAACTTTTTAAGGTTAGACCTGTGATAACTAAAAACCGATATGTATTTGAGACTTTTATGATTTCCAAGTGATGGGTGAATCTTTTCTAACTTGTAACATTCAGTGAGTACCAATCTTTGAAGAGAGGGGAGTCCATCAAAATCTGGTGTGCTGACTAGTTCCTCCATAAAGCTGAGTTCAAGCACTTTAAGGTGTGGTAGATGCTAATGAATACAAATATACACAAGGTAGAATTAATACCATAGTTTATCACTATTCACCAAGTATGATAAAGATAAATGGAAATAATTGAGATATGATATCTCATCATACTTGTAGTGAGAAGCTCCCAAAAATATAAAAAAGAAACTAATTCAAAGGTAGAAATAGAAAGAAAAAATTAAAAAGTTACTGTTTGTGCTTTTCTAATTTACTTAGAGTAACATGTTTGACACATTATGTGTCAATAATAGTCAATTAAATTCAACCTTTTTTACGCTTTCAAGCAAAATAAATATTAGATAATTGCTCGATCGACACAAAGGAAAATATATGAGGTTTAGCTGACATTTATCCATAAAATATTCGGGCATTCAGCACTTGCTCCACCAATACCATCAAAAATAGTTTATACGTTAATTAAAGGATGAACTGAATTACCTTCCGACCCTTCCACAATTTTTTTTGCAAGCCCTTGCTCATTTTCAGAACAGCAAGATTCGTTGGTTGAAAACTGTCCGGGAATCGACTTCTAGGATAACCTCTCCAACCAATATACTGCAAATCATTTGAAAGAAAATCAGGCGCTTCAGAACTGCCCTTTTCCACAATTAACCACCTTAGCTTCTTGATGTTTGGAACCATCTTCAAGTAGATTAGTGGCTCATCATCATTATTATAAGGATATATCCCTTGCTCATTCTGCTGCAATCACTACTAGAAAATTGACTTTCAGCGACGGATTTTCCGACGGACAGATTTCCGTCGCTAATTTCCGACGATGTTCCGTCAGACCACCAACAAATGTTGTAGCAGACTTAAAACAAAGCTTTTGCGATAGATTTCCGACGGATTTCCAAGGGATATAATTTCTGTCGGAAATCAGTCACTAATAAACTTTACTTACCGTCGACTTTCCGACGCAGTACCGACATCTATGGTTATCCGTCACTATTCCGTCAGAAACGTTTTGATATATTATTAATATTTATTATTTTTCTTATATCCGTCGGAAATCCGTCACAATTATATATTATTTCCGAGGGAATTCCTACAGAAATATTAAAAACATGTTTTCTGTTTTATTGCAAAACTTTCAAAGTAATTTTTGATATATGAAAAAGTATAATCGCATATTGACAAAAGTTTTCACGTTAATACTTCAAAATAATATAAAATGACCAAGTTTTGAACATAACTCTTTATACATTTATCTTCAATAATAGTAGCTTATCTATTACAGCAGATTGATTATCTTACCTAGCTCTTCAAAATAATATAAATTGACCATATTTTGTGACATAATTCCTTATGCATTTAATTAACCTCTATATATAATATCTAGATTCGATAATGTATTTTAAAAATCTCAAAACATTGTGTATTTGTTTGACTGAGGTTAGTAATAAACTTTAAATGTTGAGCTTTTAATACTAACAAATAAATTATTTTAACATTTTCATTTACCATAAGATACTATTATCTATTAATAGCACACATTTGTTGCTAAAAAAGTAATAACCATTTGAAACACGGGTCGACCCGGTCGGGTTAACCGGTTCGGCTGGTTTCGGGCAAAAAACGGGTCAAAAAACCCGGGTTAACCGGTTAGACCCGCCGGGTTTTAAGTGACCTGAGTCAACCCAGTTCTTGAAACCCGGCCGGGTCTCGTTTTTTCAAAATTTTTTAATAAAAACTCGGGTTGACCCGGTGGTCGAACCGATTGACCCGGTCGAAAAATAAAAAAACAATATATTGAAAATCAGGTTGACCTGGCGGTCGAACCGGTTGACCTGGCGGTCGAACCGGTTGACCTGGTGCCCGGTAACTCGATCGGGTCGATTTCGATCCCGGTTTTCAAAACATCGGTAATAACACACATTTTGAACAAGACAAAAGATAGTTAAACTCTCAACCATATCGCCACTGTGACATACAAAAGATAGTTAAACTCCCACTTTTTTCATTTATTACCACATTATACATAAAAAAAATTCCCAACTCGTCCCACTTTCTTCATTTTCCCTCTAAAACACTTTTTCACTTTCCCCCTAAAACACAATCACCATATCGCCACCGTTCGCTGTTCGTCCGCCGTCAACCACTTCGCCACCGTGCGCCGTTCGTCCGCCTTCGACGACTTCGCCACCGTCCGCGCCATTCATCAAGGTTTAATTCGTTTGACTCAATTTTGAATGTATTCTGTTGTGATATTTAACCCTAATTTTGAATGTATTCTGTTGTGATATTTAGCCCTAATTTTGAATGTATTCTGTTTATGTGTAATTTGATGGTGTTTTGTTGTGATAAGTAGTTGTTTCCAAGTGTTTGGCTGAAATAAGAGTGAATAATCGGATATGCGGAATTAGTTTCGTTCACACTAAAACGGATCGTCTATATGTATATTACTAGTTTTAAGTCGTAATTATTTGTTTCATTGATTGTTATAAGGGGGTGTTTGTTTCAGCTTATATGTAGGCTTATGAGCGTATTTGATTTCGGCTTATATAACATAAGCCCCAAATTTCCAGCTTATTTGAGACTTGTGGGATTATATAAGTTTATTACGATATGATAAACTTAAATAAGCCCATAAGTCTCAAAATAAGCTAGAAATTTGGGGCTTATGTTATATAAGCCGAAATCAAATACGCTCATAAGCCCACATATAAGCCGAAGCAAACACCCCCTAAGTTGATGTGAGCTACTTAATAATTTGCTTTGCTAATTTACTTGTAGAAAATAAGCGAAACCAAACACCTTATTGTTCCGGAACAAATAGGCTAATCAGTTGCTTTGTGTAAATAGGCAATAGTTGATATAGTACAACTTGAACAATAATGTCAGATGATAATGTATATCCGTTAGGAACGATGATTGCTTTAAATGTTATATGCATTTCAACTTCTCCATTAATGAGTTGTGCTAATACTTAACCCAGATCACTAAAAATGTTGTTGACCTGCAATCCAAAATAAGTTGGTAACTCGTGAGTTGTGACATAAATAACGATAACTTTTTTGTTTTGATTTTGTATGCATGTAGGAAAGCAATATTATAATGAGCCTTGTTTATGCACTAGAAAAGGAAGGGATCACTGCATTTCGTTTTGATTTTGCTGGAAACGGGTAAGTTTTAATATTGCACAGGTAGTAATGATTTCATCTAGACAAATTAGCAGACTGGGATTTCAATAAATATCCATAGTTTAAAGTAACCAATTATCTTCTGATTCTACAAGTCGCAAAAATCCTTATCTGTAATAGTATAATTACTTTTTATTTCTCATTTTGTATATATTGTTTTTTAGAGAAAGTGAAGGTGCATTTCAGTACGGTATTCCACCATATGTCTTTACACGTCCACACAATTGACTTTTTACTGATGGTATTTTATCAGTTACGTTTCGTGGTTGCTCTGTTCTCTTATTATCTTACAGGTGGGAATGTAGTGCTCTTATACAGCTATACACTTCTAGATATCATGATGTACTCGGTGTCATCAACGTGTCTGGGCGTTATAAGACAAAAAGGGGCGTGGAAGAGGTTTGGGAAAAAGGTATTTGCAAAAAGTGAAGGAAGACGGTTTCACAGATGTTAGAGCCAGAATAGGTATTCTTGCTGATAAATTCTTGAAACATATGCTTTCAGTAGAGTTGACTAAGCTGTCGCTTCTTGAAAAGCTATTCCTCGATAATAATAAGATAATGGTTTTGCCACCTGAGCTCGGTGTTTGTGAAAAAACTGACAGTGCTGATGGTTGACTACAATATGTTGGTTTCGTTTCCAGGTACGTTTGGAACCTGTGTTTTTCTTTGTAGCTCAGAACACGCTTGAAATTTATTTTTTGGCTTAAGACCGGTTATAGCATGTGAGGCATACTTCATTTCCTGTTTGACCACTATGCAGTTGAACTGAGGCAGTGTGTTGGAGTCGTGGAATTATCACTTGAACATAATAAGCTTATCCACCCTCTTCTTGATTTCAGGTCATTTTCGAGTCTAGTTTGTAACTTTTTTTCTTTCTTTTGTTTTACATCATAGAGTGAACGCTTAATTCCACTTGAGATTTACTATTTTTAAAAACCTTTATGCAGGGCAATGGCTGAATTACGTATACTAAGGCTCTCTGGTAATCCACTTGAATTTCTTCCTGAAAATTTGCCTTTGCATCAACTTCGCCACCTTTTTCTTTGAAATCATTGAAGTTATCATGCGCCCCCATAAAGATCCAGAGGTATGCCGGTAAAATTAATGCTATGTTGGTTTAATAGGTATTTCAGCATGGCGGTCTGAATTGAGGTTGTCATTAGGTACAAAGGTTAGCTTTAATAGTTGTTGGAAACTTAGCCTTTTGTCCGGAGAACCGTCGAATTCTTGTTAGTTCCGAAAGTTGGAAGAGACAATAAGAAAATTGCAGGAGGATAACACACAATTGAGATCAAGACCAGAAATAGAGATGCAAGTGCAATTACAACGACAAGTAAAACGTCAAGTGCAGTTACAACCACAATTGGAGGCGAATGCTCGTGAAGAGGCTCGAGAGAGGGAGTGGCGACAAAAGACGAACGACATAAACTCGATGTTAAGGAAATTTAGCGATCCACGTCCCCTCATTAATTAGATATTGTCACATCATATATGAATATTTGGACTAGATACTCTAATTTCATCTTGTATGTTTCGATTGGTTCTATTTCGCTTTTGGAACTTTTCTAATGTGAATGATGGCATTTCTATCATTTGAATGGTTCTATGTTTTATTATTTAATTTGATTTATTGGTTTCATTTAAGCTATTAGGATTACATAAATTTAAGCTTTATTATGTTCAGATGCTTCCTTTCCAATGATTACTGACAGATATGTGACCCTTTACTGACTACAGTTTCCGACTGATTTCTGACGGAATTTTTACCGACGAATTTCCGACAGAAACTATTCCGACCGATTTCCGAGGGAAACATTACCAACAGCATTCCGACACATACTCTCTGTCGCTGTTTCCGACAGAATTCCAGCAGATGCTAATTACCGACCATAGAAAATCCGACAGCCTATTTTTGTCACAAATCCGTCGGAAACCACTTATAGCGACGGATTTCCGACAGAAACGTCTGTCGCTAAAGACCTGTCATGTAGTAGTGAATAAATGCAAGGGTTGAGAGAGTTTTTATTCTATCGGTATGTGTGCATCAATTATTGCACATATAATGTATATTCGGAAAAGATAGTTTAAACCTAACCATTGTTGTATCCCCAAGACACACATTTCTGATTTCTTCATATTTCCAAAGTCTGCTATGTTTTTCAGGATTGTTAGGATGTTCCCCTCTAACAATGTAGCGACCCATCTCTTGTACCAAATCATGCATATCAAACCTACCATGTGGATCAATAGTTATGAGAGCCTTTTGTATCAGCACTTTTATCCCTATCTGTGGGTGGAAACCACAAGCTTCAAGTGTCTCCACTTTAATGTCTTTTCTTCCTCCCCTGAAGAAACATGCAATATCCAAGAATAACTCTTTCTCCACTGTTTTAAGCCCATCATAGCTAATTTTGAGCTTCTCCACAATCTCACTTTCTGGAATTTGTTTTAGTCTATTCAAGGTACTCATCCACTCTTTCTCATCTTTGTCATATAGAAAAGAACCTAAAACTTTAAGTGCTAATGGGAGCCCATCGGCATAAGAAACCACACGTAATGAAAGTATCGCATAATCTTTTAGAGGCTCCTCTTCATTATATGCGTGTTTTTTAAAGAGCCGGATACCCTCGTCCTGTGATAATAATGTGATATGAAAGATGTGGTCTACCTTTCGAGTTCTTAACACATGTTCATCTCTAGTTGTGATTATGATGCGGCTCCCATCACCAAACCATTTATGTGATCCAGCTAATGCCTCTAGCTGTTTAGGGTCATCGACATCATCAAGAAGAATTAAGACATTACTATGACGTAACCTACTTTGTATCATGTGCTTTCCTTGTTCAACACTCTGCACTCTTACTTCTTTTTTCAAAACTTCTTTTAAAATATTTTCTTGTAACTTTTTTAAACCAGATTTGCTTGATTCCTCACGAATATTGTCAACAATGCAGTGACCTTGAAAACGGTAATTGATTTTCATATAAGCAGATGTGGCAAGAGTAGTCTTACCACCACCTCCAAGCCCCCATATCCCAACCATTCGCACACCACCTGTCCCAATTTCTAATCTTGATATCAAATCTTTTACACGCTCCGTCATTCCAACAAGCTCTTTGTCAATATCGGAGTTTGACGAAAGCAACTTATCTGAAATTGCATCGACAATGTTTTGGATGACTGATGCCTCATGTCTGAGATTTGATATATAAAAATGGTTAATTAGATTAGCCAGTGTTTTACAGTAGGACAGGCTACTTTGAAAGCCGCTTCGTACAAAATGGCAAATCACGAGAAAGCATGCATTGAAAATCAGCATGTTTTTATTCCTTTCGCGTTTGATACTTTTGGTTTCTTGCACCTGAGGCAGTGGAGTTCCTCAACAGAATCCAACCAGTTATGCATAGTTATGTTATGACACCTAGATTCATAGATGTAGTTTTCAAAAATTAGTTTCGCAATCCAAATAGGGCTAGCAGCGCAGCTTGTTACATGTTAGCCTTCCACCTCTATGTAAATCCAAAATTTCTTCAAATGGAATAAAAATAGATTAGAGTTAATTTCATAAATCGTCCCTGTGGTATGTCAGGTTCAACAGAAATAGTCCCTAAACATTTTTTTTAATGGGCTTGATCCCTATGGTTGTGACCCGTAATCGGGTTTGGTCCCTGAAACTAATTGTCGTTAGTTTTTCTGTTAGCTAACGAACGTTTGCAACGTTAGTCCTTAATACTAACGACCGTTTATACTTAACTCAAAATTAGGTTTTCTTATAATTCTTTTTCTATATATCTTTATACACACATTTATATACACATTTTAATACACACATTTTTATAGACACGTTTTTATACACATGTTTTTGTACACACATTTTTATACACATATTTATACACACGTTTTTATAGACACGTTTTTTATACACACATTTTATACATCTTTTTGTACACGTTTTTATACACACTTTTTTATACACACATTTTTATACACATATTTTTATACACACACGTGTATAAAAAATGTGTGTATAAAAATGTGTGCATAAAAGGTGTATGAAAAGGTGTGCATAAAAATTGTATAAAAATGCGTTTATAAATGTGTGTATAAAAACATGTGTATAAAAGCGTGTGTGTAAAAACGTGTGTATAAAACGTGTATAAAAAGGTGTGTATAAAAACGTGTATATAAAAATGTGTATAAAAACGTGTGTATAAAAACGTGTGTATAAAAACATGTGTATAAAAATGTATGTATAAAAACGTGTGTATAAAAACGTGTGTATAAAAACAGGTATAAAAATGTGTTTATAAATGTGTGTATAAAAACATGTGTATAAAAATGCGTTTATAAATGTGTGTATAAAATATGTGTGTAAAAATGTGTGTATAAAAACTTGTGATAAAAACGTGTATAAAAATGAGTATATAACAACGTGTACAAAATGTGTATATAAGTGTGTGTATAAAACGTGTGTATAAAACGTATATAAAAACGTGTGATAAAAAATTGTGTATAAAAACGTGTGTATAAAAAATGTGTATAAATTTTTTATATAAAAATACGTGTATAAAAATGTGTGTAAAAAACGTGTATAAAATGTGTATATAAAATTTTTTGTATAAAGGTGCAATAAAATGTGTGTATGAAAACGTGTATAAAAATGCGTATAAAATCTTGTATAAATTTTAAAGATATTTAAAAAGAAAAAAGTTTATAAGAAACCTAATTTTGAGTTAAGCATAAACGGTCGTTTTTATTAAGGAAGTTGGTAGTATTTAAAATTAATATGTTTATTTAGATTATGAAATGTTTGACAAACAAAACATATAAATATTATCATTATATGATTGTCGTAGGCAATATGTTTGTTAAATTGCCTTAGCTTAAAGATTGACCGAGATAAAATAAAAAGATGATTTTTGTTAAAAAATAAAAATAAAAAAATATGGTCTTCTTAACTATGATAGTTTTGGCGAAGCTTTTATGAAATACTTAGTTATAATATAGGTTTGGTTGTAGCTTTTTATGGAGTTAGCCAAACACCCCCTAAGTTATGGTATTCTAGTGTATTAGCATTAAGTGGTTAAATTGTAATGTTTGTAGTATTTGTATATCAAGGAGTTTAGCCTACCCAAGTTTAGCTTTTAATTAGATTAAAATGGTATTGACGGTTACAAGTAAAGGCTAGAACGTGCAAAGAAGCCTAAGCATGCATATAAACCTTTAAGAATTATATATACTTATGTTGTTTACTAGATCCCGTTTACTCACTAGCTAGGTGGTGGACTTACCATTCTATATTATGTTATAATTTTTATGTAGGTGAAACTAGTGGGATAAATAAAGATGTGGGAAAGGTATTATGCACAATAGTGGTGAAGTTCATCGAATGGGTAAAACGGGCTAATCTTATTCGTTTCTTTGATATAGTTTGAAATGCCTCTTTTGCGCAACTAGCTGATTTTGGATTTCGTGTTTGTATATATATAACCTTTTCGACTTTAAGAACAGTTTAGTGTCATGAACGGAATCATGTAGTTATGGATTGCGTTTGGGTTAAATGTTTTTTCTTGCATGTACATTTGTTATGGGTTGACCCTTGTTTATGTGGAAAATATTTTTATGATGTAAACTGTAATTGTTGTGAACTCTATATAGTTATAAGTCCAGTGCACGCACGGGGTTTACACATAAATCAAATTTATTTTAAAATTTTAGTTTACTATACGGACATATAAGGATTTACCCGTGAAAATTGTGATATAAGTAAAGCTAATAAATATGCATGAGTTTGTCATTATGTATTTTGGAATTATGATTCTAAGGGTATGTTTTCAGTTAAGCGATTAGCATCCTTAATTAACAATCATATTCTTTCTGAGGATTCTTCTATTCCCCACCATAAATGGATTCCTTGGGTTCCAATTAAAGTAAATCTTTGTGTTTGGAGAGCTGCTATGGACAGACTTCCTACCTTTCGTAATTTGGCTAGGAGAGGAGTCGCGCTTGCTTCTACAATATGTCCAATATGCAACATGGGAGAAGAATCTGTTTCTCATCGATTCATAACATGTTCATTCTCAAATTTAATATGGAAGAAATTAGGGAGATGGTGGAACATATCCCTTCCTCAGGTTTTCGACCTCAACATAATTGCGCGTAACTAGGTTGTCTCGGGGGGTGGATCGAAATAGTAGTATCGCGAAAGCCTTTCATGGTGTTTCTTTCATTCTTGTTTGGTTAATTTGGGAATGGAGAAACAACTATGTGCATGCCTTGGTGGATCAAAAACGAAAGGTTCTCGCTGAGGATCTTTTTCACAACTTCAACGGTATTCATTACTTTGGATAGCAAACCGATCTTCTATGGCATCAAATGACTGGCCGGCTTGGATATCGAACCCGTCAAGCTGCATATCTTGATTGGTTGGTTAGGCGCAATTTTTGGGTTTTTTTATTTTGTTTCTTGTTTTGTATGACAAGTTATCGTTGTAATTAATTTGGCCCCTGCTTGGGTCCTCTAAAAAAATCGTTGCCGTTTTCCAAAAAAAAAAATCTATTAATATTTTTTACAAAATTTTATTGGATGAAAGACTTAACTTTGTTTAGCTAACATAGATGTTGAGGTTGATGTTGATGATGTTGTTGTTGTTTAACTTTAACTATTGATATCATGTTGTAAAAAATATGCGAGTTTATACTTAATGAGCGTTAATGAAGTTAAAATATACTCCGTAAAGTTTTCTAATTTTTTTTCCAGATATCCATATATAAACTTTAAATAATAATTACATGAATCTTTGTTATAAATACAATCGTGTATATTTGATATCATGTTGTACAAAATATGTGAGTTTTTTTAGCACAAGCGCTGTCATTGTTATAAGTTAAAATATATCCGTATATAAACTTTTATTTAGCTGACATAGATGTTATGGTTGATGTTGTTGTTTAACTTTTAACAATTGGTATCATGTTGTACGAAATGTGCGAGTTTAGTAGTACATAATGAGCTAATGAACTTATAATATAATCCGTAAAGTTTTTTAAAAATGTTTTCAGGATATCCGTATATAAACTTTAAATAATAATTACATGAGTCTTTGTTATAAGTATAATCGCGTATATTTATTTTCATATCACAGTAACTCGTGATTAAAATTTGATATTTATATTACCGTTAATAATAATTTAGCCGTATTTAATATTGAAATCCGTGTACGCATAGATTAAACTTTTAAATAGGATAACATGAGTCCTTATTTAACATACATAGTAAAAAAAATATTTTAATAGATGAAAGTTTAAAACTAATATTTATTTTAAAAACATTTAACGTATATTAAACCTAATTCGTATATTTGTAAAATTTTGTAAGTTTAATAGATGCAAGTCTCAAGCCAATACTAATAAGGAAATGATTTGCACACTCAATTTATTTATTGGGACACTCATAGTACAAGCAGATAAAGCACATGTATGAGTTATGTACAAGTAACTGAAGCACAAAAAGGAGTGTTTCAATAACTATTTAGAGTGTGCAAATCACCTCACACACTAATACTCATGTAATTATAAACAAAATTCATATTATAAAGTGTAGGGAGTATAAAGTATAATGGGTTATTTGTTTATTATCTAACGTTATAAAAAAAAATAGAGATTTATAATTTTACACTTATCTCCATATAATATATTTAAAATTCAACCACTAATGTTTTATTAATTACCTTCTTTTTTTTAAGTTTTTATTTTCATAAATTTGACACCTACATTTTTATGTGTTTTTTCCCTCAATCAAATTTTCCACTAAATTTATTAAATTTTGATCAAAATCAATTTAATTTTGACTTTTTATTGGCCAATCATTTTGTTTGATTTCGTGTATGTGTCAAAATAGAGCTTTCCTATTGGTGCAATTTTTTTTTCACTAAGATTGATTTTGTAAAATCACTCCGAAATGATGTAATTCCTTTATTATATAAAAAGATGTTTTAAAGGAATGATAAAAAAAAATTGGCATAAAATTCGGGTTTTCAAATTTAAAGTATAAAACCTAATACATCTAGATAGACGGTATAAGTTTAAACAAGCAGAGCTATTTGAGCTTGCACTACAAGAAGTTAGATATTTAGTGACAAAGATTCTAGTGATACAAAACAAAAATCTAAGCTTTAAATGACACTTTTAAAAAGTATGGGCAAAAGCCTAAAATTTTGAGAGTTAATGAATTTTTATTACACATTTTTTTTTGTCACTATGAATAGACTTCTACCTACACTTTTCAAGTGTGAGGGAAGCACATAAATTTTTCAGTGACACTTTTTTATACGTAACACTTTTTTACTTTTGGGTGACACTTTTTTTTATGTGTCGCTGGAAGACAATAAATTTTTGTAGGGTTGCCTCGTTGAAAGCATGAACTGATCGAGATTGAGCTAAAAAAAGCTTGATCGAGCCGGAGCTACTTGATTAAGCTTAGGAGCTTAAACAAGAAAAAATTTTGAGACGCTCCAAATATATATAAAAATTTGTTAATTAAGAAAAAGAGATTTACCCATTGGCTACATTCTTGGGTTCCCATCCAGAAATGTTACTTGCATCAACAAGGGCTTTTCTCCATAATTCAGCTTTCGTGACACTCTCCGCCTCTTGTTTTGCAAACGCTTTTCCAAACTCTCCTTTTTGTTTTCGCACATCCGATGGATCCACATCATAGAATATTGGCATAACAATCTGTCCATTATCAGCCCTACATCTCATAATATGTACAAGTTCGTCCAAACACCACGAAGAATTTGGGTAGTTTTTGGAGAATATTATGACAGCATGACGCGATTCTTCAATGGCCTTTAACAGTGCTGGACCAACAGATTCACCCCTAGGAAGTGTAATATCATCTTTATAAGTTTGGATTAGTTGTCGTTCAAGAGCAGAGTAGAGATGATCTACAAAGGTTTTGCGGGTATCTTCTCCTCTAAAACTAAGAAATACATCATACTTCCACGACAAGGAAGAGGACGATGAAGATGCCATCGAAGTGTTTGGAATATATAAGGGTAAGATGAATGGGATACAAGTTAAAAGAAGATTGATGTTTGTTTATTTAGTTGTATGAACTGAGTTTATATATAAAAAGCTATGATATGATATGGTGTGTTTGCACTATCTTATCTACTTACTTCATATGCCCAACTGTCATGAGGCGACTTTTTCTTATGAAGTAAATATAGAGGAAATTTTCCTCGCTAGAAAATTTTCGTTAGAAACAACGATGAGAATTAGAATTGAATAGAGCTGTTATATTTTTGAACTTTTCTTAATAAGCTGTGTGTATGAGTACTAATTAGGGATGTAAATGTATGTGAGCATGATTTTTCAGTAAAACGTAAATTACGTTGTAAGAAATTTCTACAAGAAATCCAGAAAAAGGCTTGGTAAAAAAAGTAAATCAAAGGTTTTGGCATTTGTATTAACGCGTTTTTCGTGTTCTCGCGGACCCGCATGCAACTTGGCCATTTGGTCAACTAGATTATTGATCCCCACCATAAATTTACAGTATTCATGCACAACCACCGAGAGTTTTTTTTTTTTTTTTTTTTTTTTTTTTTTTTTTTTTTTTTTTTTTTTTTTTTTTTTTTTTTTTTTTTTTTTTTTTTTTTAACCATTTGTTCAAAATAATTATAGCATAACGAGTATTCGTTAATTATTGACAACAAAATTACTAAGAAATGCTTGTGGGAAGTTGGAGGCATACGAACAAAAAGTAATATGTGCATGTATTTTGGTTTTAATTGTTTTACAAACTATTTTTTTTCATCACTGAAAGTTCAACATAGATCATTAATTCTCTGAAGATCAAATGGACATATGCCGATCATTCATTTTCTTATCAAATTAAAAAAATCTCACTTTTATCATTCTTTTAAATATATATATATATATATATATATATATATATATATATATATATATTTAGTTATATATATATAGGGCCCTTTCTTTCGAGAACCAAACTTATCTGACAGAACGGCGGAGAACCTTCATGGCAAAAAATGCCCAATGAGATTCTTTCAATATTAAAGACTTTTAATTAAACTTCATCAAGGCATAATAGGTAAAAATGACAGCACCTTTTAGTTTTATATTTTTATTTTTTTTAATTAAAATACGTTTTTTTAACAATTTAATTCTCGATTCATTTTTTTTTTTTTTTTTTTTTTTTTTGCACTTTTTTCCAGGCTTGCTTTGTTTTTAAAATATTTTAGTGCCTATGTGTTTTTTCGAATTGAATTTTTTATATATTTTAGTTTGGTGACAATAATTTTTAGCAACATGCTTTTCAATAGTAAACACGCGTACGTTATTTTTTTTTGATAATGTAATTTATAGAACCGAAGAAGCATATATGTTTAGCACAAAAGTCAATATCGCACGTTGAAATAGCAATTTAATACATTCCTAAAAAAAAAAAAAACTTGAATCTGAAGTCGAGTCTATACATGTATCGCACTAATATTATTAACGCAACGAACATACTGTGCCAACTCATTGTTATCAACATTTTTAGAAGTCGAACATATATGCGCGCCTTCAATAATCGTATTTCTTCAACCGCCGCATATTATCATCATGTATTTATGTGCGCATCCACTTCTAGATCTTCATTGCTATCACCATCTTCATTAATCTGGTACAAACATACCACAAAACAATTAAACCTCAACTAAATAGGAAATGAACTTTTTAATCATATTTGTAAAACATACATGTTTTAAGCACACATGTTTATAGGCAATCATTTTTTTTAAACATACATGTTTAAAAAATCATGTTCTCAAACATATATGGAGAAACCTCACATACATGTTTTGAACACGTATGTTTTGAATATACATGTTTTAAGCATACATGTATGTTTTGAACATACATGTTTTAAGAAAGCCTTTTGAACATGCATGTTTTGAACATAAAACGTATATGTTATTCATTAGTTATACACCCCTGTTACTACGTACTTTATTGCAACCAAAAGAATTAAATCCTTCTTCCCAATGCACTTTCGTCGAGAAGTAATATTACAAAGGCAATTTCCCAACGAAACAAGATGATCCCAAAAAATAAAATATCCCAAAAGACTATTCTACACAACAAACTACCCATTAGACAAACTAACCATTGGACCCTACAAAGATTATAGATACAGATCAGTTGATAATGACAAAACAGAAAAGAACAAACACCAACACAAAATACAAACATATGAAATGGTCATTCAAAGTTAACACATTAAAAGGGGATAGATTCAAGTCGAAACCAAAAAATAGATTCAGGTCGAAATGAAACCCCAATTTTATTTTCGCAAATCGAAACCCCTTTTTCCCAAATCCATATTTTTTTTTCAGATAAAAGAAAATAAAAAAATAAAAAAAATATATGATATACACATATTAAAGCAAAAGCACGAATTATAAACAAAAAAATAACTTACAACAAGAAAATAACTTACAAATCAAGTAATGGACGATTTCCATTTTTGTTGCATTCGAACAATATATGGTGAATTTACAACCCAACTTTTATAAACAAATGCCAATGACCTTTCGTTCAACAAAAGAAAACTAATAGATAAACATTTTCTTCAAGCAAATATCTAATATTAGTCACAATCTCATAGGGAAAACAATATTAAAATAAATGAAGAATCCAACCTCAATTTAGTGACAAATGATCTGGCATGTTATCTTTGGTAGACTCAGATATAATAACCAAAGATCGAAGATTAACTTTTTTTTCCCCATGGAGAAAAGGTGTGCGGCAGTTAGGGTTTGGCGACAGTTTTTTGGTTGAGGGAGAAGAGAGGCGTAGGGTTGAAAAAATGAACCGTGTATTTTCTTTTACCTAGTTATGTTCCTCAATTAGTGGGGAGATTTAGTAATGAGCAGATTACCATAATACCCTTTGTGGTTTACAAATGACTACCACATATTTTAATTAATTGCATTAATGGCACAAGTTATATCATCCATTGATGATATGATCTAATGGCTAAAAAGTGGTTATCGCAGTTCTTGCAGATAAAAGTGGTTTTCGTAAGAAAGTTACACTACATATATATATATATATATTATATATATATATATATATATATACATATATATATATATATATATATATATATATATATATATATATATATATATATATATATATATATATATATATATATATATATATATATATATATATATATATATATATATATATATATATATATATATATATATATATATATATATATATATATATATATATATATATATATATATATATATATATATATATATATATATATATATATATATATATATATATATACATATATATATATATATATATATCTCACAAACTGTTAATCGTTACGTGAAACGAATCATACCGTCACGACAAGAATTAAATCCTTCTATAGATGGACACTTCTATATACTTTTGGCATTTTTTTCGAGTTTTTTTGTTAGTGTTGAAATTTCCGCGTGAAATCACATGTGAATTTACAAATTCACATGTGATTTTTAAAATCACACGTGATTTTTAAAATAATAAATCATAAGTGATTTTACAAATCACGTGTGATTTTTCAAGGCGAGTATTTCAACGCTAGAAAAAAATCGAAAAAAAAGTTCGTCGAAAGTGTATCAAAATGTTCGCCTGGTGAAAGATAATAAAATTCTCATAGTGATGGTGTATCTTTTGTCGTTTGATGATTTACCAGTTGTAAAATATTTTATTTTCAAAAAATGTTGAAAAATTCTTTTTTTTTAATGAAAAAAATGAATAACCTGGATTTATCCATTTGATTTTTAAGTAATTTGTGATAGACGTTTATCTCACATTTGCTTAAATATATGGTGGGCGAAGAAATGTATTATAATGAGTAATTTGGCTGCCGCGCATTGCGGCAGAACCAATTTAAGTACTACTCCCTCCGTCTCAAAATTATAGTCCCCTATTGACTTTTTCGGTCTTTATTTTTCAACTTTGACTTTAAATATTTTTGTTTATATTACATAATACTTGATGCAAAATATATGAATAGATTGAGTTTTAAATGTATTTTTCATTGGTATAATTTTCATCAACTATTGTATAACACAAACAAAAATATTTAAAGTCAAAGTTGAGAAAGAAAGACCGAAAAAGTCAAAAGGAGACTATAATTTTGGGACGGAGGTAGTATTATATTTGATGCAAAACATAAAATAAATGTAACATTTTAATATATATTAAAACCGGAAACACATAAATACATATGGATTTTTTTCACAAAGAACTACTATATAAATAGGTCTAATAGACATAAACATTTACTGTTACACGAAATTTATAAAGGTCACGAAACAAAAAACCATCGGTAACCTCGCAATCACCTAAGTTTTAGAGAAGATACATTTGCGATCCGCAATTTTTTTAAATAACCATGACTTTGCATATGCATCCACAACTCTATTTTAAAATTACCAATCTCATATCCGGGCTTTAATTGAGACGGGAGTTTATACAAACATTCCTTCCAACAAAATTAAGTAAACTTTTAGAATCCTTTGCTAATATCGCTAAGTGTGAAGCCGAACAAAAAATTAATTCCTGCAATAAATCAATTCGCTGATTTTTATTAAACTATAATAGAACACAATCCTTAAATTTAGAGTTATCATCTCGTAAAGCATCCTTGTTTGAGGTAACATCTTCTAAGAAAAAACTAACATGTGTTTACCTGCTAACTCACTGTTGTACATTATGTGCACACGATAAGGCTCTTTTCATCATGCACCTTTCCCGTTACTTACAAAATCATCCACAAAAATCAACTTTTTTTTCAAAAAAAAAAAAAGGTGAACAACCAAATTGCACATGTAAATCTACATAGCATCTGAACCCTGACCATTACGTGGTCGCAAACATAGTGTCACTAACTCTCAGTTCTTGAGTTTAGTTCCCCTTTCCTTTCTCTTTCCTCCCAAAAATGGGAGGAGGGGGTGTTTCTTTTTTTTCTTAGCTAAGGGTGTATGTGGGTCCTACTACTATATAAGCATCTTAATGGGGAGGGGTTGATAAATTAAGCCTTGTGAATATAGATGGAACAAGCGAATTTTATGGGCCCCTTCAAAAAATTAATAATATTAAATTGCATCCCTTAGCTAAGGGGAAAAAAGAAACACCNGGGGTGTTTCTTTTTTTTCTTAGCTAAGGGTGTATGTGGGTCCTACTACTATATAAGCATCTTAATGGGGAGGGGTTGATAAATTAAGCCTTGTGAATATAGATGGAACAAGCGAATTTTATGGGCCCCTTCAAAAAATTAATAATATTAAATTGCATCCCTTAGCTAAGGGGAAAAAAGAAACACCCCTTAAGAAAATCCCTCCCATCTTCTTCTTACCACCTCACTTTCCTCTCTTAAAAAACACTCAAGAACAAAGAAAAACATTCCATTTCCTTTCCTCTCAAATTTTTAACTCGAGAACTGACCGTAAAAGTAGTGGGCATACTAAGAATCCAGATTTTAAGAAACCATCTAGATAGACGATGATGATGATACACGACATTCATGAGCATGGTGACTGTGATCAATAGAAAATACCTTTATAAAAAAGAAAACGTGTTCTAACAAAATCACAATCTTGATGAAAACAGTCCATTGTCCTCGATTCAACATACACCTAACACTATCACCACCGCTACATGCTTCTGCTAATCTCTTACTAAAGCTCGTTTTCTTTTTGACAAAGATATTTTATTTCATTGACTTCAACGTGGTTGGCTTCAAGAAATCAAAGACTTTGTTGATATCCTTAACTTCAAGATCCCAATTCTGCCTTATAACATGGTAAACGTCCTCCATTCAAGTTGCAAGTTGGTAAGAAACATAGTGTTGTGCTCAATGTTAGCCCTCTTTAAGTTATGACGATTCATTTCATTGATCTGTTTGTTGAAGCGAAGATATGTCATTTCATAGTTTTCATCTTGTAGTTGCTTGAAAGACTGATAGTTCCATACAGCAGTGTATTCTGAGTTTGAGTACCAACATCAACACCTTGCCTAACTCTCTCCAAAGCATCCCATAGATCATGAATTGATTAATTGCTATCAATGGCACTGTAGATTTCATTTCTCAACCCATAAAAGATCAAATTCTTGGCCCTTATGTCAGCTTCAAACTGCTTTAGCTCTTTTTTAGATAAGCCATCTTCGGTTTGAACCTTTGTTTGCCCTGGTTGACTTTGAACGGAATTGTCTTTATAACATATGGTCCATGCCTGATTAAACTGATCATTTGCTTACGTTCCTTGAAACCCATTATCATATTCATAAACCTTGAAGCCCATTGCACATAGTTTCCATGATACAACATGTTGGAAAAGTTAGTGCACTTGAGGGATTAATTCACACCTGGTAATGGGTTTGGAGGTACGGAGTGTACACCCATTTGGTCACTGAATACCCTGACTCAATAGTGGTTATGTTCTGCTGCTAGTGGATTCTGCTGTTAGTGAATTCTGCTGCTAGTGGGATTCTGCTGTTAGCTGATTCTGCTGTTAGTGGGACTCTGCTGCTAGTTGATTCTGCTGCTAGTGTGATTCTGCTGCTGGCATCAGTTTACTCTGCTGCTCGTTTATAACCACTGATTCCTGCTATTATGGAAAGTATTATGTTATAATTAATGGGCCGTTAATTATACATAATTTCATGGGCTAGGGTTTGAGTATTATCTATTATAAATAGAGGTCATAACATTCTGCATGAAGACGATTCAATACAAACCCTAAACACTTGAATATTATTCTGTTCTTGATTTGTGCCTAAAACAAGAACATCACTTGGTCTTATCCCATAGAGATATTCGTGTAACCCAGGCATAGGGTCGAATAGTTTCTATTGGAAAGTGATACCACGATTTCAAGTGAATATCCGGTACTTCATTGATTATCTTTACCCTGTTCTGGGAACACTCAAACACATAATAACCAACACAACATAGGAGGTCGAGCATCACTACCCGTAGCTAAAGCATCTTTATGAATATTTATTGTTAAATGTTTGTGATTTGGTATGAGTTTCGTTAAAGAAGGTGAATGGTGATAAAGGAATGTTATGAACGTTTGTGATAAAGTTGAGAACCCTTGTGAATAGTTGAGAACCTTGGTAACTTTTTGAAAGTTAAGATTGTAGTGTCTTCAAAACTTTTAAAAGCTGAGAACCCCAAAGCTTCGTAACAATGAAAACTTGCGAACACAAACTTCAAATACAAACCCTTCATAACAAATGATATGCCTTTGTAACAATAAGCCCCACACTTAGTAATTAATACCCTTCGAAACAATTTAGATCCGTAACAATTAAAATTTAAGAACCTTAAACCGTCACAACTTTTTCCTTTCGTAAGAAAAAGTCAAGAACCCATAATTTTGTAACTTGAGCTTCGTAACAAAAAGTTGAGAACTTAAACCTCTCGTAACTATTACCTTTGTGACTAATACGCCTTCGTAACTACTTAGGACCGTAACAATAACTCGCTTCACGAAAAATGTTTCACGATGGCAAAGAACAAAAATATAAAAGTCAATGATCTTCAAGCTCATCCGCCACTTCTTATTTACAAAAAATGTTTCACAAAATGTTGCAAAAATAACTCGCTTTAGACCGTGAGGCAAAGATGGAAGAAATCCGAAATGAAGCTAGGGCGAGAGTGGAATTAATCAAATCTCAAACCCAGAACGAGGGCTTGAGGTTGCTTGCAATCAACACCGATGGGATGGATCCGATGGACAAGGCAATTATCGACGAGGCAAAAAAGAAATCCGGCCAAATATTATACAAATCTAGTTTAGTTCATGTACCTTTATTTTTATGTACTATTTTTTATGTCTTTTTTTTGTTAATGAAATTTTAATTTTAGCTTAATGTGTTGTTTCATTTGAATAAATGAGATAAAAAATTCAGGGTGTCTTATACTAACTTGAGTTATGAAATAAGATTGATCAACTCATATGTTCTATCGCTCACGGAACCTTACGCTCTGACGCGTTTTCCACTTTTTGAGTTATCCACATATAAGTCGTGCCACACACTTATCTTTCTCTTGTTGATATCAACCTTCACGTGAAGATCAATAATTGAACATATACTTCTTTCCACAATTTGAAATGAGGAGGAAATTTCTCACATTAGGACACATTAATGTAATGAAACAAAAGTAGACAAATTTTATATTTTGTAAATTTCGTAGAGCTCTTTATGATTTTAAGGGATGTTATTTTCGTATTTTGTTTATAAACTAGTTGTTATTATTAGCTTTGTACAGATTTCTTAATGAAAAAATTACACGGATGGTCCTTGTGGTTTACACAGATTGCATGTTTAGTCCCTATTTCATTTTAATTACACCAGCCGCCCTTATTTTGTGAAACCTTGAACATTTTAGTCCCTAATTTGGATGGGCCGTTAGTTTGGCCGTTAAGTTATTTGCACCGTTAGTCCTCCGTTAATATTTTTTGCACCGTTAGTCCTCATTTTCTAAAAAAGTCCTCATTTTTTGCACCGTTGGTCCCTCCATTAATATTTTGCACCGTTGTCAATCATTTTACGTTTTCGTCCACATTTTAACGTTCTCGTCCGTTTTTTTAACGTTTTCATCTATTTTTTTTACGTTTTTGTCCATCTTTTGAAAAACGTAAAAAAAATGGACGAAAACGTTAAAAAAACGGACGAGAACCTTAAAATGTGGACGAAAATGTAAAAAGATTGACAACGGTGCAAAATATTAACGAAGGGACCAACGGTGCAAAAAATGAGGACTTTTTTAGAAAATGAGGACTAACGGTGCAAAAGATATTAACGGAGGACTAACGGTGCAAATAACTTAACGGCCACACTAACGGCCCATCCAAATTAGGGAGTAAAATGTGCAAGGTTTCACAAAATAGGGGCGGCTGGTGTAATTAAAATGAAATAGGGACTAAACATGCAATCTATGTAAATCACAAGGACCATCCGTGTAATTTTTTCTTTCTTAATAGACATTTCACATTTGTGAGCTATATGAATAATATGTCTCACATGATTGCCAAAAGGTATGAATAGTATGATCACCTTATAAAATATTATTAAGTTGTAACTAGTTATAATACCCGTGCACGCACGGGGTTTTGACATAAAAATTTTATTATGTATTTAATACCGAATATATTGTCTTAAAATGTTTTGAACTTTACATCTATTAATTTAGTATAACTCAAATTTATTTTGCAATAACAATGCCTATTAAAAATAGTCGCAACACCCCTGTATTCGGCTATTTTTACAATTCCAAACACCCCTAAAATTAGCAATTGAAATAGTCTCAAACACCCTTGAATTCAGCTATCAAGGCTGTTTCAAGCACCCATCAATTCAAATATTAAAAACAGCCCCAAACACCTTGAATTCTACAATTAAAACTGTCATAAAAACCCTTTAATAACTATTAAGACAACCATTAAAACAATCCTAATCACCATTGAATCTAACTATTAAGACGGTCCCAAAACCCTTTAAAACTTACTATAATTAGTAGAAAATAACAATCCCAAACTCCAATAACTTAAGCAAGTCCTACTTTAGTAAACCGGCTCATTCTTTTCGCAGCAGATTTTCAAGCGAATGAAACACATTAGTTACATCTCTTTCTAGATCATCATTATTCTATATCACAACAAATACAAAAGCAATTAACTCATCAAATACTTGTGAGATTTGTTTTTTTGTTGTCACTTTGGAATAAGGTTAATGCAACACATATCATTGCCTGATACAAAGGCATTTATATAACGTTAACATGGGATTATGTGAGTTAGCCGTTTAACTATATGAAAATCCAAGAGACAACTTGATTTTAAAATTCAATAAACACATATACCATATAAGCAAATTATTATATCAAATGTATGTTCTAAGTAACCTTCAAAGTAAATCCGTAGTTGATGCATTAGGTGTAGTTTCAGGGGTTTTTATGGTTCCTACTTTAGCATACTTGGTGATGAATTTGTATTCTCAATCTCTTAATGTGTCAAGTTCGAATAAACAACGGATAAGGACCAACTGGTATATAAAACATCTTGAAAGAAACATCAATCAACTAATACTCAAACTATTTGCACAAAACGTACACTTTTTTCTTCATTTCTTTCAGACTTAACAACGCGCACAATACACTTTCTGCTAAAGTAATAAAAATTAGAAGGTGCAGCCTAATAGAGCATATCACTTGTCAAAATGAGTAAATTATCTTTGTATAACGTTTTTAACTGACAGACATGTTGAGGTTGATGTTGATGTTATTGTTTAACTTTAACTATTGATATCATGCTGTACAAAATGTGCGAGTTTAATAGCACATAATGAGCATTAATGAAGTTAAAAAATGCTCCTTAAAGTTTTTAAAATGTTTTTATGGATATTCATATATAAATTTTAAATAACAATTTCATGAGTCGTTGTTATAAGTAGAATCGCGTATATTTATTTTCATATCAGAGTAACTCGTGCTTACCATTTGATATTTATATTCCCGTTACTAATAATTTAGCCGTATTTAATATTCAAACCCGTGTACGCATAAATTAAACTTTTAAATAGAATAACACGAGTCCTTATTTAAAAAAATATTCTAATGGATGAAAGTCTAAAACGAACAATACTAAGACTAATTCGCATATTTACCAAATTTTGTAATTTTAATGGATGAAAGTCTAAAAACTAAGACTACTACTCATGTAATTTTAAACAAACTTAATATTATAAAGTATAGGGGGTATAAAGTGTAAGTGGTTATTTGTGTTTTTTCTAAAGTTATTAAAAACATGGAAACTTGTAATCTTACACTTAGCTCTATATAATTTATTTAAAATTCAACCACTAAAGTTTTATTAATTACTTCATCTTTTTTTAAGTTTTTGTTTTCATAAATTTGACACATACATTTTTATGCATTTTTTTTCTTAACCAATTTTCTCCACCAAATTTATTAAGTTTGACCAAAATCAATTTAATTTTGACTTTCTATTAACCAATCATATTTGCTCGATTTCGCCTAAGTGGCAAAATCGAGCTCTCCTATTGGTCTAATATTTTTTCAATGAGAAGGGTTTTGCAAAAACACTCCGAAATAATGTAATTCTTTTATTATATAAAAGATGTATTAAATTGTGCGTTTATTAATTTATAAGCATTTTTGAATTAACTGAATAATTTTAACACTCGAAAAATTGATCAACAAGTTATTCAATTTTGATTATTTATACAAGGAATCCAAAATTTGACAACGTACCGAATGTCTATTACCAATACTATTAGTTGACAATAGCTGTACATTACTAGGCAAAGAGATAAGATTGTATCATTAGGCAATGACCAATACATTTATCATGATTTGCATGTAATTAGGAGATGATTATCTATTTACCCTAAATAGATAATAAATAGGCTATATATGTATGATGTATCTCTTCTTGTGAAATCATCAAATAAACATTATTACATTATCAACAACTGACATGGTATCAGGCCTAACGAATTAAGCCGATCCACTCTGTGGAAAACTAGAAGGGGGGGTTGAATAGTTTTATGTCCGTTTTAAAATTTATGAAAACAAGTTTGTTTTAAAAACTTCGATTCTAGTTTATGTGAATTCAAGACTTGCACTATATGAACAAATAATCTATAACTCATAATATACTGCATATATATTATACTCAATATATATACCTATTTAACATATATACAACATACTCTATATACTCATATTTACTATTAACTACTTATATATCACCCTATATATATACTATTACTCTACTATTACTATATATATATATAACTTATATATACCTATATCTAAATATATAATATCCGCTATAATAATTAGTATTACAATATAATATTATATTACTATATAATATAACTATAAACTTTACCTCATATCAATATGTACCTAATCAATAAAATTCTAAACATATATACTATACTCATACTGGTACTACATTAACATAACTATATTATAACATATACTAATACCTATATACTATATACTAACTCTCAAATATCTATACTATATACTCTAATACCTAATACATACATACTATAGTACTATATTATATATATATTATATACACGTACTATATATATATATGTGTGTTAATATATATAATTACTACATTATATATATTTAATATGCTCAAACGTACTATCACTATACTAACCCTTATCCACTCCATCTTCACTCACACTTAACCTCCTTATATCACCATCCTAATATATACCACATCATAACTCATCACACCTCTCACTACACTCACTACCCCACCCCCCCCCTACTTTCATACCGACCCTCTTATCAATATCATCACTAATGTTACCTACCTCATCCATACTCATCCATACATATCCTCCATCGTAATATATATTATACTAATATATCATTATATATACTACTTTAATGATGCTAGCTTCATATATATATTAATAACACTATAATATATCAGTATATATGATTAACATAAAATTATTTATCATATGATATAATAACCTACTATACTATATAATATAATATATATATACTATATAATATATATAATATATTATGTGTAATACTATATATGTATACTATATTATATATATATACTATATATATTTATTATATATACTAATTATTATATATATATATACTATATATATAATATTTATTATACTATTATATCATAATATATATTATATATATAGTAGTATATATA
>LBNU01032851.1:3123-17244 GCA_014162995.1 Artemisia annua
ACCCTTGAAAGACTCTCACTATCTGTTCTCTTCAGTCTCTCTTTAAATCCTAATCTTAAATCGACCCTTGCTGACATGGATACCATTCAACATCTCAATACTGTAATCCTGTCTCGTGGCTCACTTGAGTCTAGCAAATTAGCAGCTTCTCTGATATGTAGCCTGGCAATGCTAGACAAAAATAAGGCGGTTTTTGGGGTAGCGAATACTATCCAAACTTTATTAAAGGCGGTTTCAAGACCTAAAAGTCCTGTTACACATCACCTGCTCAGCTCCCTTGCTGAGCTGGTGCACTTTCACGGTAACTGCACGTTGGCGGTTAGATCAGGTGCAGTCAATGTTCTTTTAAGGATAGTGGAGAATCAGGACTCTGAAGATCTGAGTGGGACCTCGTTGGTCATTTTAGGCCTTCTTGCAAGGTTCAATGAAGGGCTAAAAGCTTTGACGAATACGTCTGGTATTGTGATTAGAATGCTTAATGTTTTGAAAGGTACGTGTATGATGAGTATTGAAGGTGCAGCTGAGGTACTTATTCGCATTTTTTATGAGAGTGCGGAATGTTTAAAGGAAGCAATGGGGTCAACAGATCTTGTGTTTGTATTAGCTGAACTGACGGTTAGAGGATCAACAAGAGCGAGGGAGAAGGCTTCTTTGTTAATGAGAAAACTTGAGGCGGATGAATCTTATGCAGAGGATAATATCGTTTTCTTGCAATGGTAACATAAGATGTCTGTCAACTGGACCATTTTGTAGAGCCCAATGACATTCTACAACGTTTATGTAGAATTAAAAGAGAGATAATAAGCGATACGGAATTGGGGAAGAAAATATTTATTGTTAGGTGAAATATTTTAGGCAGCCAACTAAACATACCATCAAAGTCAAACTTTGCATTCGATGATGCGGTGTAATAATGTGGCATAATAGTGAGCCTTAATTTCTACTATTTTTCTGGTTTTTATAAGTATATATAACATAGTTATCCTTTTACATGTCACATTACATTGCGATGTTTGATGATATGTTAAGTGTGCATCATATATTTGCCCTTCTTAAATATGAATGTAGAATATGTTTTGTAAGACCATATCTTCAGTTTTTGGGTTTATATTTTTAACTTACAAAAGTACATTCTATATATATATAATGACTTGAAGTAAATTTAAGAATAAAGTGTTAGATTAGCAACGAAAACATACCTATCTAGTATACAGATGGCCAAGCTTTAATCGTGTTTGATAGTGCATACTTTTTCGTCACAAATATTTTGTGCATCTTTAGCGTGGCCTTATGGTTCTCGATTCTGATATTTGTGGGATAATTTTTTATGGAAGTGGTGTGAGAAAACCTAAATATTTCAATAATGTGAACCTAAGAATAAATTTAGAAAACGTGAATCCACATGTTTCAAACATAACACTTGCTTGTCTCGTTTAGGAACATATTTTGTTTACACTTGTGTAATGATGAAATCAAGTTGTGGCTGTCATGCAAATTTGAACTTCTTTACTAAATTTATGAGTTTTAGATTGCCAAGAAAAGTAATTCAAGTCCCTAGTTGGCTCGCTTTCCCTTTTCTTTCCCCTTTATTACGCATTCGACCGATTGCCCATAGTCAAGTGCCACATCGACTATTATATCCTTAAAGTGCCCTGAAACAACAGGAACTCGCATATTGAATTGAAATTAAGGTATCTTGTTGGAACATTTTATACCTGGATCTAGTTTGGTTCTTAATCGATTATTCAGTTTATTTTACTGGTAGTGCTGTAGTTATGTAATATGTAAATTGTTTCGTAAACAAAAATTATTGTCTTCTATTGTTTGAATTAAGTGTTTATATGTTTCTGATTATGATATATTGATTTCTTTGTGCAATGTTTCATGTTAATTTAGTTACTGACAATGAATTTAATCAATGTATGAAAGGTAATCAATTTTGGCTTTAACTAGATAGCAAACAATGTTAAGTCTTCAGTGTTAACTTTATTGGCTAGTGTTAATTAGGTAATTATTTGATTACTTAGAAGAAGTAATTATAGTTTGTTGAGATCTAGTGCAACACGCGATTTCACTTAGATTATGATGGTCGGTGCTGAAATGCATTACTTGTTGTGATCTCAGATAGTTTGTCCATCTCTTCGGAAGAGCTGTGTCTATATTCTATTGGAAATTATGTTTCTGTGTCATATTATTATATGACATCGTCTATAGATAGTGGCCCATTTGAGAAATTTTAAGCTGTCAAGTTTGGATATCGTGATCTATGGTATGCCAATACATCTTTATGATCACAAGGTAAATTGTGGGTTTACTCTTACCTTTTATCCAATTTTTTTGTTTAATCCTCTCAATTTTTAGACCATTGGTTCTTGTCCAAATTGAAGATCAATTTTTAACCTTTTTTCTTGAAACTCAGAGAGTTAATCTCTAAGTTGGGTGATTGGTTCAATCATGCGTCAATCTCTGATGATTAGGATATCTTCAATCTGATGGCTGGGTCTTGGATCACTTCATCTTTTATTCAGTCGAGCCTTTGTCAAAATTGACCCAACTATTGACCCAATGTATTCCAAATCTTTTATCTTGCTCACCCTTTAGGTTTTACTGCAGATGTTTAGTCTGTCAACAACTTAATTAACTACTTCCAGTTTGCAAATAGGCTTTTTGATAAGTTTCTTATCCACATTGTTTCTTCTTAGCTCATGCTTCTTGGTCATTGGTGCCCTTTTAGCTTGGTCATGGTTCTATCCATGCCGAGGTTTCATTTTTTTTCTTTCTAATAGGCCACATTTGACCTTAATTGAGTTATATTTCGTCTCTCATACGGCTAGCTCACATATCTTTCATCTTATTAGTTCAAACGAGATTATGGTAAGTCCATTTGGTGCGTTCAGGAAATCCTTTCATTTCGAGGAGCTAACATGCATAGGCTGTTATGTAGAGGTCAAATCCTGTCTATGATCAGATCATGGTAATTACATTGACACTCTTCAGTGTTGGTTCGCTTATGTTGATTGACAAAATTTTCATTTTTGTATAGAATCAGAATTGAGTTATCAGCTGTACCAGCATAAGTATAGGATATAGAAATGGGTATTATAAGCTTGAAAAAAGGAGGCCTTTACCCGGTTTATGTAATTGTGGCGGTGAGCTCAAACCCCTATTAAAAAACCTTAACCAAAAAAGATGATGCAATGTTACACTTTAAAACTTGCGTCAAAAAGTAATTGTTATGAAATTAAATGTATGATTTACATGTTATTTGATTTGATATAACTTTATTTTTGTCAACCAGAGCATTTCTCATCTATCGTAAAATCGAAGAAAAAAATCATATCTAAAACTTCAAAAACAGAATCTTAAATTTTCAGTTTTGTTGCAGAAGATACGAAGCATGCCAGGAGACTGGGTGTGTGAGTCATGCCAGCGCCTAAACTTCAATTGGAGACAATTTTGCCGAAAATGCAATAAGCCATTCATTGGCGAAAAGGGCACAAACACACAAGAGCAACATAGTCCTCGGATGGTTTACTTTAGGCCTGGAGATTGGTACTGTGATGCGGGGGTTTGTCGAGCCCACAACTATGCCAGCCGATATAACTGCTTCAAATGTGGTGCAGTCAAGAGTCGGCCATCTTTTGGTGGCAGTCTTCAATACTATAACCATGTTTTCCCTCATATGAATTTTGGTTTCTATGGTATAATGGGTGGTTTAATCAGTCGCCAGGGGTGGACGCCTGGTGATTGGTTTTGTGGCAGGTATATGAAACAATTGTTTACACACACACACACACACACACACACACTCACACTCATAGTCGTAGTTCACTACATTTGTTGTATAAAACTAACCTGTTGACTATCACTGGAATAATACAGGTCTGACTGCAATGCACACAACTATAGTTCCCGAATGAAATGTTTTAAGTGCTATTCATCAAGGGAATTGGTTTGCAACACTCCAAACTAAAGTCGTTGCATCTGTGGTTTCTTGTAAGGACATATGTTATTTTTCTTAATAACAGTGTGTATATGAGAGTGATTTACCTCATGTTTTTGGTGTGCTTAATGAAGGTGTAACATTTTTCAGGTCTTCTAGTTGCGTTCAGGGAAAGGGGGAGAGAAACAGGCCGATGGAGGGAAAGTTATCGATTTGATCATTTTGCCCCTATCGTTATGTAATCGTATCTTATGTTCTGTTGCTTTGTTTCGTTTTAGTGATAGTAATGTGCTTAAAATATGTTAAGAAGTTTGATGAATTTATAAAGGCTGTGTTTCAGATTATCGAATGAAGTTATAAGAATTTATGTGGGTGGTTTATTAGATATTTGATTAGTAAAAATAGTTTTGTAGCTATCTTTTCCCAAAATTATTGTCAATTCTTTCATTTTAGAACGTGTCAAAATAATTCTGTTTTAACCAATCATGATAGGGTTTAGACATTTAGTGGATGAGTATAATATTTAACTGGTTGAGAATTGTAATGGTCTCACTTTTGAATTTTCTTAAATATTATGTTTTTTGTTTGGGGACAATAATTTTAAGAGAGAGTGAGTTTTAAAGTGTGCTGTTTTAAATGGTAAAAGATTAATTTAAAAACTAATTCTATAAATATTGATTGGGTGTTGTTATAGATACTCTCCTAGGTGATAGTTTTACCTCCCTTGATGTGATATAATATAAATTTTAATTTTAATTTCATACTTCATTATACTATCTCTGTCTCGAAATAATAGTCCCCTGTTTGACATCTTGAGTCTTTCTTTTTTAACTTTGACTTTAAATATTTTATTTGTATTATATAATACTTGATGAAAATTATACAATTGAAAATACATTTAAAAACTAATCTGTTCATATATTTTTTTATTAATTATTATATAACACAAATAAAATATTTAAGATCAAAGTTGAAAAAAAAAGAAAAAAAACTCGAAAAATCAAACGGGGACTATAACTTTGAGACGGAAGGAGTGACTTTTATCAACTAATTAATTCAAATCACTATTAAATCAGACCATGGTTTTAATTCCAACTTCATTTTTTGGACGGCAATTGTGGCTACATGGCCCCTAGCCCAGAATGCGTAGCGATCCCACACAACCAGTTCAGCCCAGAAGGCAATGACACCATTCCTTTTACGCACGCGGAAGAAAACCCCTATCACCCTAGACAAAACTCGAACTTGAGAGCTTGCCTAGGAGGGTAAAACCTCCATACCGTTAAACAGTAAACAACTCAACATTGCTTGGGGCTAGCCTGTAGTTCCTTAATCCATGACTATTTTGGAAAACAATGGATAAAAAGATTTAAATGCAGTAACACAAAGATAAACTTTTCAACGTATAATTCTTTTTAGAATGAATCAAAGAATTAAAAAGTGTTTTGTGGACAGACATTTAATTGAATGACAATAAGGTTTAGCTCTCTGAACAAACTCAAACAAATGTTGAAGTGTGCAAGTGAACTATTGAGTCTCAAATGACTATAACGAGTTCAAACATGAGTAAATGCTCTTTTTAAATGATACAAGATAGCATTTACACCGACTAACATTTTCTTGATATAAGAGTATCCAATTGCTTGAGTCCAATACAAATTCATTAGGCCCGTATATGAGTATACAAGATAGCATTTACTCCGACTAACATAGGCCTTGGATGGGCCAGGCTTGTGCTATGGACCCATACATAGACTAACACTATATTACTAAGCCCATATACCCATGTATAGTCTGTTACATACAAGTTACATATTACAAGGTTCGTTTATATATAAAATGTCCATCACTTCTAATTGCTAACAATCTTTTAATAGATAAGCACTTTGATATACTCTTCACAAACTTTTTTGTCACTATTTCATTTTTTTTCGTGTGTTTTGCTTTATTTTTTGTTGTTGAAACTTGCATAAGAAATTACATATGATTAAACACTAATTTGAATATTTGAATATTTAAACATGTAGCAAGATGAATATAACTTTTTCTACAGAATTCTAAAAGTTTCATCATTTTTTTGGAAACTAGACATTCATAGCTTTCCAATCATATATAAAACATTATATTTTAAATTGTATGTTAATGTAGTTAATTCGTCAAAGTTGGATAAAACAAATAAAATCACATATGATTTTTACCACACATGATCTCAATCACATATGATTTTTTTCGCATGTAATTATAAAAGTTTCATAAATAAACTAATATAATCTACAATGCAAATGCAGTGTGTGACATATGGTTGAGAAGTCATGAATGCGTGTTTTCTATTGCTACAAACGGAGAGAGTCTCGAATACTTATGCCATTTTTATTACAATTCTTTAGTGTTCAAACTTCAATACTTGTCTTAAATCATATTTGATATGTCATGCGAATTTCAATATTGAAAAAAACATAAGAAATGTGAAAAACGTAAAGAAAACGAAAAAATAATTCGTCGAAAGTTTGTGAAAGTGCTCGTCTATGAGGAGAATAAAATGTTTTCCACGAGAATATAATTTGTTTTGTCTAACGATTAACAGTTTTTAATATACTTAAATTAAAAAAAAAAAAACATAGGTGTAAATTGCATTTTAATTTAAAATATTAATTAATCTCTTTCTTCAGTGAATAAAAAATAAGTGACTGATATGTGTTTATTAATTGGTTTAAGATTATTTGAGGACCAAACTTTTTTTACATACTAATGGATTAATCTTCACCCTCCATCTTTATTTGATCTAATGTATGAGATTAATTCAAACAATTTAAAAAACCCACTTTTATCAATTTTTTTCTCAAATATTAATATTTTTCAAACCGTTAATCATTAAGCGAAAAAAATATACCGTTACGACGAGCATTTAATTATCTTTCTCTAGATAGGCACTTCGATATACTTTCGACAAAATTATTTTTTTCGTGTTTTTCATGTTTTTTTTCGTTATTGAAATTTGCATGAAAAAATCATATGTGATTTAACAATAATATCACATGTGATATTACATATCATATGTGATTTAACACTAATATTAATATCATATGTGATTTTTTATGCAAATTTTAATAATGAAAAAAAACAAAAAAACGTGAAAAAACGAAAGAAAAAAAATTTGTCGAAAGTATATCAAAATGCTCGTCTATAGAAAGATAATTAAATGCTCGTCGCGATGGTGTAAATATTTTTGTTTAACGATTAACGGTTAGAGACATTTAAATTATAAAAAATATGCGAAATATTAAAATGCTTTTAATATCAACTATTGATTTCATTTTAAATGGATGGTATAGATGAGTCCCTTGGCTATGTTTGGCGCAAAGCTTTTTGAGGCGAGCGGTGAATAATGAGCTTTTTGATTTTTAGTGTTCGTTTGGCATGAGAGCTGTGAGATTTGTTATTTTTCAAGAAAACTCATTTTTCCAATGCATCTTTGGCTATGTTTGGCAAAATTAGCTGTGAGCAGTAACAGTGAGCTGTGAGCAGTAGCCACAGCTCACAACTCACCGCTCACAGCTTCATAAAGAAGCATTAGAAAAATGAGCTTTCCTAAAAAATAGCAAAGCTCACAGCTCTCATGCCAAACAAACACTAAAAATCAAAAAGCTCATTACTCACCGCTCATTGCCTCAAAAAGCTTTGCGCCAAGCTGTGAGCGGTGAGCTCTGACTACTGCTCACAGCTCACTGCTACTGCTCACAGCTACTTTTGCCAAACATAAAAAGAAAAATTTAATAATCGCATTTATTATGATGATGACTATACAACAATTTTAAAATCTAATTTATTATACCATTATTACTCCGTAACTCAAAACTAACTATAGATATTCATTTATTATGAGGTGAGATCTATGCAAAACAAGTATCATTTAAAAAACAAATAAGTCAATCTCAACCATCCATCCACCTTTCATCTAATGGCTAATATCAAGTTAAAAAATATTAAAGGGAGGACAAAATTGGCATTTTAGCTCATTTAATATAAAAACCCACTTTCCACCTTTTTTTTAATACAACATATCTTACAAACGGTAAATCTTCAAGCTACAAAAAATAAACCATCGCGACGAGAAAAAAATTATCTGTCTATAGATGTGCTTTGTTATATACTTTCGACGATTTTTTGTTTTTCAAAATTCCGTCCAGAAAAATCCCACGGGATTCGTAAAAAATCCCATGGGATTCGTAAAAAGACAATTTTTTTTTTCAAAATTTCCGTCCAGAAAAATCCCACGGGATTCGTGAAAATCCCATGGGATTCATAAAAAGGGAATTTTTTTTTTCAAAATTTTCGTCCAGAAAAATCCCACGGGATTCGTAAAGAAATCCCACAGGATTCGTAAAAAGATGATTTTTTTTTTCAAAATTTCCGTCCAGAAAAATCCCATGGGATTCGTAAAAAGACGATTTTTTTCCCAAAATTCCGTCCAGAAAAATCCCACGGGATTCATAAAAAGACGATTTTTTTTTCAAAATTTCCGTCCAGAAAAATCCCACGGGATTCGTAATTTTTTTTTCAAAATTTCCGTCCAGAAAAATCCCACGGGATTCGTAAAAAGACGAACTTTTTTTTTCAAAATTTCCGTTCAGAAAAATCCTACGGGATTCGTAAAAAAATCCTATGGGATTCTGTATGATTTATCTTGTCGATAAATCACAAAGGATTCAGTATGAATCCCATGGGATTCTTTGGTGCATCCCATGGGATTCAGTATGAATATCAAGGGATTCATTGTGAATCCCATGTGATATGAATCTCAAGGGATTCATTGTGAATCCCTTGAGATTCATACATAATCCCATGGGATTTATACAGAATCCCATGGGATTTTTTGGTGCATCACATGAGATTTTTTTAGTATTTTTAGTATTTTGGTGCATCCCATCGAATTCTTTCATTTGAGTTCATTTTGAAAATCTGAGGTGACTACGCGTATGAGATACACGCATAACTCGGTACACCTAGCACTCTAACAAACATAAACGACGTCAAAACTAAGTTACATTTACTAATAAAAATATATTTATAAAACCAGTATATACATTGGTATATTAGAGACATATATGTAGATTATTATTTGGATTAAATTTGCATTATTTCTAGAATTTATTCATTTATAATTGTGTTCAAAAAATTCAGACGAATATGCCAAAAAATCAACTCACTAGTTGAAACTTAAAAAGTAAAAATTAAACTAGTTTTCAATTCCCTATGTATATTGTCTTTTTTACTCCTTTTTTATTTCCCACTTGACCAATAACAAAATAGCATATTTATGGTTTTCATCTTCCCAATCTCTTCCTGTTAGGCTGTTACCCTTCTTTCTCTGGTGACACGACTTTTTTCCGGCCAAAAAGGTTTCAAAACATCAAAAAATTTATGCCCAGCTTTATCATCAAAGCTGGCTCAACCTGCTGACCAATTTACCATGAAAACATCATCTTAATCACATAAAACCGATTTACAACATCATCAATTTGATGCCCCTCAAGTGTTTGATGCCATGGGCGGTCGCCCACTTCGCCCCGTCCGAGGGCCGGCCCTGCTCAGATCTATAGTCACGGCATCTAACAGGCTCCTCAGTGACGTCATCATCATCATCATCATCATCATCATCATCATCATCATCATCATCATCATCATCATCATCATCGTTTTCATTTTCGTTTTTGTTTTCATTATGAATGTCAAGTAATGGAGAGAGTACCTGAGGTCGTAGAAGATGAGAGGAGAGTTTCATTGGACGGATCTGGCCGTGAAGAAGAGCTCGTCTGCTAACGTCATCGATCCGGTAGTTGGTGTTTGAGTTTATTTTTTGGTGAAGCACGCGCTGTCGAAGTCGTCGGAGAATGTGATGACTTCCGGTGACTCCATTTTTGATGTATGGGATGAGTGGGTGACAGTGAGAAGAGAGAGAGAATAAGGAGGGTGTACCTGTAACTGAATGTGTTTAGTTTTAGTTTTAAATGATTTGACAAAAGTGCCCTTCAATAATTAATTATATTAAAATGAGAATTAATCTAGACCTTTAGATTTAAAATAGATAGATGGTTGAGATCTTGTTATTTGTTTTTTTAGATAAATGTTGTTTCGTATTGAACTTTTCTCCATTTATTATGATTATTATGATTTTGCAACAATAATGATCATAAAATCGACTATACTATACTATTACTCGCCCAAAACTTAATTTTAAGACAGAATCTAATAATCTCATTTACCATCACGACGATGACCTCGCAACAATAATGGTTTTAAAACGAAATTTGTTATTTTACTCACACATAACTCAAATTTTTATGTACCATGATGATGATCTTGCAAATTAATGATCGTGAAACCTGATTTGCACATTATGTTGTTATATAATTTAAGAGAAGTGATACATCCACAAACACTTCACAAAAATAAATCCACCAAGATGATTTGTCATCTTTTGTTTGGTTGTAGCAAAGAGGAAAGAGAGAAAACATATACAAAAATCAAAAATGACAAATCATGTTTGTAGATTTATTTTTGTGAAGTGTTTGTGGATGTATCACTTCTCATAATTTAACTATTGATACCATATTGTACACAATTTGCTTAGAGTAAATTACATAGATGGTCCATGTGGTTTACTCAAAGTTTCACCCACAGTCCCTAAAAGTTTAAAGTTGCATGGATAGTCCCTATCTCTGAAAAATAACACTAATGGTCCACTTTTTAACTGGCTTTAAGTGACTTCTATTCTAATTTAAACGTTAGCCCCTTTTGGTTGAAGACCGTTGCATCATCTATCCTTTATAATAACGGTCGTTTATAATTTAAAGTTTTTCGACTTTAGGTACGTTTTTATACGTTTTCTTATGTTTTTCATACATTTTAATCCGTTTTCGTCCGTTTTTATACGTTTTTATCTGTTTTTATACATTTTCACCCGTTTTTCTTACGTTTTCGTCCGTTTTCTTACGTTTTCATCCATTTTTATATGTTTTCATCCGTTTTTATCCGCTTTCGTATGTTTTTATACGTTTTCGTCCATTTTTCTTACATTTTCATATATTTTTATCCGTTTTTATACTTTTTTTGTTATGTTTTCATTTGTTTTTTTTACGTTTTGGTCCGTTTTCTTACGTTTTCGTCCGTTTTTATACGTTTTTATCCGTTTTTATACGTCTTCGTCCGTTTTTCTTACGTTTTCATCCGTTTTTGAATGTGTTCATCTGTTTTTATATGTTTTTACTCGTTTTCTTACATTTTTATACATATAAAAACAGACGAAAACATATAAAATCGGACGAAAATGTATAAAAACAGACGAGAAACATATAAAACTAGACGAAAACATATAAAACGGCCCAAAACGTATAAAAATGGATAAAACTTATGACGATGGACAAAAACGTAAAAATAAAAAGCGGACGAAAACCTATAAAACAGACGAAAACGTATAGAAACGGGCCAAATGTAAGAAAACGGGCGAAAACATATAAAATTGGATAAAAACGTATAAAAACAGACGAAAATGTATGAAAACGTAAGAAAAACGGACAAAAACGTATAAAAACAGACAAAAACGGGTGAGAACAGATAATAATTGATAAGAAAAATGGATGAAAACGTACAAAAACAGATGAAAACGAACGAAAATGTATGAAAACGTAAGAAAAACGGATAAATATGTAAGGAAAACGGACGAAAACCGATAAAAATGAATGTAAATTATAATAATGGATGAAAACGTAAGAAAACGGACGAAAATGTATAGAAACGGATAAAAACGTATGAAAATATATAAAAATGGACGGAAACGTAAGAAGAACGGACGAAAAAGTATAATAACGTACGAAAACGGATAAAAACTGATGAAAACGTAAGAAAACGTACCTAAAGTCGAAAAACTTTAAATTATAAACGGTCGTTATTATAAAGGATAGACGATGCAACGGTTTTAACCAAAAGGGGCTAACGTGTAAATTATAATGGAAGTCACTTTACGCCAGTTAAAAATTGGACCATAAGTGGTATTTTTTCGGAGATAGGGACTATCCATGCAACTTAGAACTTTTAGGGACTATGTGTGAAACTTTAAGCAAACCACAAGGACCATCCATGTAATTTACTCATTTGCTTATTAAATAGCAAGTAATGACCCTTGATAAAGTTAAATGATAAAGCTTTAAAAGTTTGTTTTTTCATATTTCCTTATTTAAACTTTTAATAAATATTATATAGTTGTTATAAGTACGATGTATATTAATTTTCATATACAGTAATTCGTGCTCACATTTTTATATTTGAATTTCCATTAATAATAATGTTAGACGCACTTAATTTTCAAACATGTGTACACACGTGTTAAACATATAAAAAAGAATAACACGAGTCGTTACTGAATGCAAATTCTAAACAAAAAGAAAATAGTTTTCTGGACATCGTTACTTAAACTTGTAAAGAGGAATAACATGACTAGTTCGAATATTTACAACCGTATCCCTTAACACATCATAGTAACTCGTGTTTTCAATTTGATACTTATAATCACGCGCATAATATGAATTTAATCTATATTAATAATAGTATTTTAAAATAACAACATCTATGCGTTTTTTAAATATAAAGTCTATAAAGTTTAAAGTCTAAAGGGTATTTGTTTATTTAAAAAATTATTAATAAAACATGAGAATTGATAAGTTTACACTTAGCTTCATATAATTTATTTAAACTTTAACAAATAAAGTTTTATTAAATACCATATTTTTAAAAAAAAAATCGACATGTATGTTTTTACACATATTTATTTGCGGTTGTAAGTTAGATAAGTTTGACCAAATGGAAGACAATTTTTACTTTTATTGGCTAATAGGATGATTCGATATTGAAACTGAGCTCTCCTATTAGTCAATAAAGAAATTGATTGCCACAAAATGGTATTTCCTTGCTATGTAAAAGATTATAGAAGATACTGATTACACATAGATTGTCATCACCGAGGGGTTTTCTCACATTATGTTTTAAGAATGGTTATCTAAATATGCATTTTGAAGTTGGTAATAACAAGGGAAACTTAAATATGATCAAGTTTGGATTACAAGTGCAGGACTAGTTACACCAAGCATGAACAATGCATCAAGTCATTAAAAACTTCATATATTTAACACAATCAATATTGAAGTGTCTTTACAAATCAAATAGTCATTCTTAAAATTTGCTCCAATACGAAATGTTATTATCAAAAGCTCTTCAATTGTTTTAAATAATAAGGGAGGTGATTTGCACATTCTTATATTTGATGGGGACACTCTAAAAACGTGTATTAAACAGTTATGCTGTAAACATAAACTGCTTTAACTGTTTGTACGTTGAATGTCTCAATCAAATTTATGAGTGTGCCAATCACTTCCTATATAATAAACAAGTACAAATCTATGCTCGGACGAGGACTATTCAATTAATGAGAATCGCTACTTGTATTTTGTTATCAAAAGCTTGGTGCGTTCCAAGTCATATTACTCCCTAATATAAGTTTATTTTGATTTTTTAAATTCAACTTTGACCTTAATTATATTTGTTTGTATTATATAATATTTGATGAAAATTATACTAATAAAAATACTTTAAAACACAATCCATTTAAATATTTTGCATCAAGTATTATATAATACAAACAAAAATATTAACGTCATAGTTTGATTCAAAAATCTTATCTCACGATACTTCAAGTCTTTGTTATGCTTATTTAAATAGTAGAAAATGTAAATACATGTGCTATGGATACTCTAAAAAGGGGTAAATGGCACAAAAAGGCATCAAAGTTAGGGTCCATTTCCAATCAGGGTATCCAACTTTTTTTCTTGCATAAAAAGGTTCCCAACTTTTTTTTGGCGGATTTGAGTTTTTTTCCTAACACCCCGTTAAATAATTCGTTAAGTACAAACTTTAAAAAATTTAAAAGTTTTACAAAAACTGAAGGGTGATTTTGAAAATTTTAAAACTTTTATATACTCCTTAAAAAACGTTCACCCCCAAATTCAAAATTAGGGCAAAATTAAAATTAGGGCAAAATCCATATTAGGGCAAACTCCAAATTAGGGCAAAATAATTTCTTCCCCAAAATTAAAACATGACAAACTCATCTAATTCATCAAACTCTT
>LBNU01032853.1:6387-16594 GCA_014162995.1 Artemisia annua
GTGTCTAGAAGCCTAGACATAAACACATTACAAGACTAACTAAATGTAGACTCTCTGTAACGTTGAAGGCTTCCGTGTTGACCGGTGTTCTCTAAAAGTCTTCAAAGAATAAAAGGAATCACTTGCTCAAACTTGGACGGTTTTTCTTGTAGATATCTTTGAAATATTTGATTAAGTTGTCTCTTTTAATTTCTTGAGCTCTAAAGAATAAAATTTCGTCTCACGGCTTTTCTTAATAGAATATACATCTTCCGGCTTCAACTTTTAGACTGTTTTCCACATCTCGTGCTCGTTCTAGGCATTTTGTTGATTTTGATGTTGTTTTTGTAAATAATCCTTTCCTGCACAGTCACAAACACAAAACACGATATCTTTGCGTTGTAAACGTTAGTTTTTGGTTTTTTAAAGTCTGAAAATGGTAATAAAAAGGTATGTGAATAAAGCCACATAACCATCCCGATTAATATTGCAGTCCACTTTTGGATCGATAACATTTGCTAGCACACATTATAACCCTTTCCACTAAATTGTGAGGATTTGAGCCTGTTTATAACGAGCTTACATCTTATATGCTCGAATCTTTTGTTATGAGTGTGCCGGTGATTTTATTTATTCTAGAACTTGTACTTGTAAATCATTACGAGACCGTTGTGAGATTACATTTTTGTAATATAAGTATACATACGTGATAAGAGGCAACCTTAGGATTCAAACCAAATAGCCTTCCTTATTGATTTTTAGCTAGTCACATTGATTAGTTAATCTCCAATATTAAACCCTTTTGTTAGCGTTCATCTTTAACGCTACATACCCTTAGTTACACCTTCTGAGCCTTTCCTTTTCTTTTGATAAAACCAAAAAAAATACAAAAAGATTTTACACTTTTAGCCTAGCCTTACCCCTTAGTCAAGTCTTGGTGAGTTGTTAGCTTTATTGAAGACGTATATAAAGAATCATGAAGAAAGAATCAAGAAAGTGGAAATTCAAGAATCAGCGATTGAAGCAAGTAAAAGTATAGTCATCACAATATGTATGATGACAAGTGTTTCAAGTGTTATGTATTTAGTTTGTTTGCCAAAAAAAAAAAAAAAAAGTTGTTAGTTTGATATGTATAGTGTTATGAGCCAATGAAGCTATGAAATAAAGTATTGATCGCTAAAGAATGAAGTTCTCAAAGACTGCAAGGTTATGATTCAAGGAAGAAAAGCTAACAACATTCGATCTATAGACTTGGACTAGTTTGTATATTGTTAATCATCACTTACCCTAAAATACTCCCATGTCTTATTCCTACCCTTTAACTTAGTGTATTTATTAAGTGTGTTGACATGTAGTGACCATCCGAGTTTTTGAGGAATTAGATAACGCGCCAGCGATCTAAGGGTCATCCTTAGTGAACATCCGTTATTTGGTGAATCAAAGATTCGCGCCAGCGATCTATTATGTTGGGCACGAGGTATTTACATTTAAGTTTATTAACCCTTTTTAGCCTAAACCCGAATAAAAGACCTCTTTGATATGTAGACTTGGTGCTTACGCCATTGCGGTGTAGTTTTGTTTCTTGTACAAGCTTATGGTAATAATTAGATCATGACTGAGCAATGAGTGTGATTTATTATATACGCTACCCCATATATGAGTGTTATGAGTGAATTATATCTTATTCTTCCTTCGTGAGGTGTTTTAGAAGTGTTAATCGAGCAAGAAAATCGTTGGGTATTGTCAAACATCTCAATGTTTCATTTATAAAAGCTTAACAAGGATGATCTAACTTGTACTTGTATAAGGAGGATTCTCATCACAATTTTCAGAAATCACTTTCGTTTACCATGTGGATATTTAGTTTTCTTCTAGATTTGCTTGAGGACAAGCAAAGTTTAAGTGTGGGGGATTTGATAACGCTCAAAGTTAACATGTTTTTAGAAGCGTTATTAGTGTTTTTGTGTATGTTATTTGGTTACTTTTATATGCTTTTGCCACTAAATCGTATCAAAGTATGTTTTTGTAGCATATGTAGCCAAATGTAGGAAAAACGAAGAAAAAGTGAAGAAAATGAAGTATATGCGATTACACGAAGATTCCCAAGCTCAAAGTCCAAATCTGTGAAGTATTTCATAAGGAGAACCTAAGTTTTGTCATTTCAAAGTTCCAAGTTCAGAGTTAATCAAGTGTGGAGAGTGCATGAAGGAATACGCAAGAAAAGTCAAAGTCAAAATCAACCAGAACCTACCATCCGATCGGTTGGAATACAACCGACCGGATAGCCATTATTACCACTCCCATCCGATCGGTAGCAACCCGCAACCGATCGGATGGACATTTCTGCTGAAATATTATAACTTTTTGTGCACGAATCTTGGTCTTTTGTCTCAAAGTTCTAGGCTCTTCTTAGTGTCTTGTTGTCCAAGTTCTAGCATTTATGATCCTATTGATTGCTAGGAGTATTTGACAAGCCTAAAAGGACCTCTAGAGTACACCATTCAAGACACAATTCAAGAGAACAATTACTCTCATCATTACTCTCAATTATTATCATCATCAAGCTCTCAAAGAAGGCAAAATTCGTGCAGAAAGAACCAGGAACATTTGGAGAACCAAAGAAGCAACATTTGGAGGCCAAAATCTCAAGAAATCATCACCAATACTTAGGTTATCAATACCTTGTCATTTGTTATCAATTTCAAAGCATTGTAAGACTTAAAACCATGGATTCTTATGTTAAATATTCTGAGTTTATTTGCATGTTTGCTATGAGTAGCTAGTAACCTTTTTACACTTGTTTTGATGATGTTTTATGCTTAGTGATAGTTATGATTGTGATAACATGTTTTAATTCAATTTCAAGTCAATCCTAAGAACCAATTGTACCTTAAGTTTCATAGTGACATTTGTTGAGTCAAGGTTAACTAATTGATAATAGTTTCAAGGGTCGAAAGATTTGTTATTATTCAACTAGTTATAATCATTTGTCTATGAATGATTGTTTTTACCATAATTATTCTTGACTAAACAAAGAAACAAGAAGTATGATTGTAATGAGAATGCTTTTATAACATCAAATCGGATTGTTTGTAAACCTTTAATTGGACGAAAGTTTAGATGTTTATAAACAATTGTAACTTGTTTGTCTATGAATGAGTTACCTTTTGTAATGACCATTTCCTAAGAGTATTTGATTTATAATAGGAGTTTATTCTTGTGTTTAAGATAACCATACCTTATGAACCTTGGATTGATCTTGAATTGATTGGTTTACACTTAAAGCTTGTTTTTATGAACTAAAATCTTGACGAAGGTTTAACTTGTAGAAACAATAGATTAGACCACCATCTAATTATCACAACCAACATGTTATCAAAAGTTATCACAATCATGTGTGTCATTGAGTACAAAACTAGTCTAAACAAGTGTAGTTTTTAAATTATTGAATTTGCTTATTATCTTATTTGCTTACGTTTAGAGATTTACTTTTAAGACTAATATTTTGATTCACTCACAAATCCCTGCGAACGATCCCGACTTACCATAATATCTTGCTATAACGGACGAGTTCACTTGCTCGTATGTGTTGTTTCTAGATTCGGTAATTCATCCTTATAAATTTAAAACTTGCACTCATAATTGACACATCACTTCCCTCTCCCATAGTTGTGGCATCATGGAAATATGATAACCTAAAATAAGTTGTTTCAAAATAATTACCTTAAAATCCGCAACAAAAAACTAAATTAGATTAACAAACATGGATTAGGAATAAATAGTTAAACAAATCACATAGCAGAGACTCAAGAAGCAGCAAAGGTACCTGAAGAGCAACCCGTTCCACAGTAGTTGCAGACTCGACAGAAGCTTATCATGCAATAGCTTTGGTTTTCTTTAGATATCCAGAAGTTCCAGGATACAATATACAATCTGATGAGGCAAAAAGTGTTACGCTTTTAGGGGGTCATTTAATCCCTAAATCGTTATTTTCTGATCAAATATTTCCTTAAATCGTTCCTTTTGTCATTTTAGGTACTTTCGGGAGGAATTCTGGAAAACAATGCATTTTGGACGTTTTTGGAGCATAAAAGTGAAGGAAACGACAAAGTCTCAAATCAAGCTGGAATTCCTACCTGACGGCGTCAGGAGTTACAAGCTGACGCCGTCACTTGAAGACAAAGGAGTTGGATTTTGACATTACCAGACGCCCTGAAGAAGAGTTGAAAGTTTACACCTGACGACGTCAGGTGTTAGATGGTCCAGGCCGTCAGGTGTAACATTAAAGAGAGACGGCCTATAAGGTTATAGAGGCTGACGGCGTCAGAAGTGGATCTAGGTGATCCGACAACCCTAGACACGGCGGGTTGACGGCGTCAGGACTTATAACCTGACGCCGTCAGAATGTATTTTCTATATATATTTTAGGATTTTCTTTCATTAAACTGTGCAACTTTTGGGAGAACTTTAGGGATAAACCCTAGGTCGAATATACTGCCTTCTTCAAGGGTTTTTCACCCTTGTTTCATCCATGCTTAACTAAAGATAAGTCTTCCATCAAATCAATCAATATGTCTATGTGTTGCTTGATTATATCTTATGCTTGTCTTTACATTAACATGCTTGGCTAGGTTTCTCTTGTGTTTGCTTAGATCTAATGAAACTTAGCTATTGATTACTTGTTGTTGGTTTGTTATTAATTGTTGTGGGTGGGTGATATCGATGTTAGGCTTAAGAAAACTGGCTAACTTCCATTGGTGACTTGCTTGAACGTCTTAAGAAACATGAATCGGATGTGTACTATGATTATTTGGTTTTATTTAATGCATAAGTAATTACTAGTGATTTCATGGTTTGGATACTAAGCGTGTCGCTATAGAATGAAGTTTGTGCTTATAGAGTTAGGGAAGATCACACACGGCCCTACGAATGGTATTAAGGAATACAACTCGTCATCCACACAATTGTAACAAACTAATTATCCGGTAAAAGATAGCTAGGGAGTAGTGAAATCTAAGTTATCGGGTTGGATGAATGGGGTAGATTGGGCTGGTTTCTTTTATTACTAGAGTGGTGGGCTAGTGGCTTTAAATGGGATAATGGGTTTAACAGATTTGGGTAGTGTAGTAACAGTTTTAGGTTAAGTTTAGTTTAGGTTAAGTAGAAATAACAAGGGCCAAATCTGCCAGGTTGCAAACTTTAAGGACTGATTTTTCCAATCTTTGAAAATTACTCCCAAGGGCCTTTCTTGTTATTCTTTGCTTCTTCAAGGTTGAATTTTGACATTTTGAGCTCGAATATGATCGTTGTTGATGAAATCTTCCCCGGTCTCGGCTTCTTTACACTCTTTCTATTTCTCGTGCTTGCTTTTAGTGATTTTGGCTCGGTTTTCGTCATTTTCTCATATTTTGATACCTGCATGTATAAAAACACAAAAACACATATATTTGGCATTTATTTGCGGGTTTTTGGTCTTTTAGGTCTTAATTTGGTTAAGAAAAGGTATGTGTTTAAGCACATACCATGTACTATGATTATTTGGTTTTATTTAATGCATAAGTAATTACTAGTGATTTCATGGTTTGGATACTAAACGTGTCGCTATAGAATGAAGTTTGTGCTTATAGAGTTAGGGAAGATCACACACGGCCCTACGAATGGTATTAAGGAATACAACTCGTCATCCACACAATTGTAACAAACTAATTATCCGGTAAAAGATAGCTAGGGAGTAGTGAAATCTAAGTAAACACACTTTTCTTCATATAAGTTTCACAACCATTTATTTCTTGTTATTTTATTTTCTTTGCATTTGTAGTTATTTGGGTTAGTTGGCTAGCAACTAATTTCGCCCACTCCTCCAATACCCGAGATTTTTACTTGCTTTCCATAAAATATAAAAATACAAAAAGAATCATCCCTCACCCTTAGACCTAATTAGAGTAGTTTTCAATCCTAACGACACTATTCCCCGAGAAAATGATCAATCCCTCGGTACTTGCCACTTCACTATACTACATCGGTCAGGTACACTGTCTGGTGGGGATTGCAAGCTTCTCAAGATCTCTTGAGAAGTAAAACCTATTCCAAGGTTGCAAAACCTACGCATCAAGTTTTTGGCGCCACTGCCGGGGAATAGTTATTATTTAGGTTGAATTTTATTTTGCTTAGGTCTACTCATTAGATTCCTTTCTAGTGAGATTTTATTTTATTTTTCTAGGTTTTCTTTAGTCTATCTTTTTTCTTCGTTCCTTTGTTCGTAACCATTACCATCCGCCATTATGGAAGGTGGTAATATTCTTGATCCCAACAACCCACCACAACAAAACATACCACAACCCAACCAACCTCCTAGAGCCCGTACTTTAGGAGAGTACTCCCGTCCTAGCCACCAAGTCTATCGAAACACCATTGAGCTCACTCAAGGAGCCAATGTGTCTCCCTTGCGATCCGACACCATCCGGTTGGTGCAAAGCGGATGTGCATTCCATGGACTTCGTTCCGAAGATCCAAATCAACATCTCAAGGACTTTCTCAAAATCGTAGATTCCATAGACCTTGATGTTAACACTCGAGAGACGACCCGATTGCGTCTCTTCCAATTCTCTCTGCGAGACCAAGCTAGTCAATGGCTAGAACGTCTACCCGCAGGATCCATCACCTCTTGGGATGATCTCACCACTCGCTTCCTTGCTCAATTTTTCCCACCAGGGAGAACCACCAAGCTAAGGAACGAAATCTTGATGTTTCAACAACGTCAAGGCGAAACCCGCTACGAGGCATGGACTCGATTCAAGGACTTACTCCAAAAAGTCCCTCACCATGGCATAGATCTTTGGCTCCAAGTCCAAATCTTCTATGACCATATCAATATCCCCACGAGGCAAGATATTGACCAAGCGGCCGGTGGTAAGCTACGTGATCTAAGTGCGGAACAATCATGGGAACTCATAGAAGATCTTGCTCTCTATGACAACGAAAGTTGGAATGATCCACGTGATTTGAACAAAACGGTCAAGGAAATATCCTTGCCTTCGAATAATTCATGCACTCCCGACCGTAGGATCATGGAACTTGAGGACCAAGTAAAGTTTCTCATGAAATCTTATGAGGCTCCTAAACCTTCAAGCCAAGTGAATAAAATCACTTCTTCATGTGAGTATTGTAGTGGTCCCCACGACACTCGTGATTGCATGGAACTCCCCGAACAAGCTTTTGCGGACTACGCATCCTCGCGTATTGACGGAGCGGGAGAAAAGTGGTACACTTTCAAGCCCGAGCCGAACCCTTACGGTGATTCTTACAACCCCTCTTGGAAAAGTCACCCAAACTTTAGGTGGAAACAAAACCAAAACACGCCCCAAAACAAATCTTCCAATCCACCTAATCATTTTCAAAAAACGGTTCATCCTCAAACCGTGCTTTCAACAACAATCCTTCCAATAACTATGGTAGTACCAATAATCTTGAAGGATTAATGTCTGAATTTATGGCATCTCAAGAAGCTCGCATTGCCAAGTTCGAATCCGAATTTAATCAACAACAAATGGAGATGACCAATAAAATTGACAACTTATTGAAAGCCCTCAACAACCAAGGGTTGTCACCACCAAATAAGGATGCTAGGAACACAAGTAGCGGACCCCAAATCAAGGACCCCTCATCATCCAAACATGTCCACTTTGTTAACGTTGTCACTATGAAGCCAATCGATAAAAATAGAGTAGATAGTGAACATAAGGATGAAGTTAAGGAAGTTGAGGAGAATAAGGAAAAGGAAGTAGAAGAAGTAGATGATGGAGAGGACTACTTCAATAGGTTACCTACTAAGGAAGAACGTGCATACCATAAGGATTTATTCGATGACCCCGAGACACCATACTTCTTAGGTAATTCAATTATTAAAACGGGTAACCCATCCAATATCAACATACCATGCAACATTGGGCATGTGCATGTGTGGAAAGCTTACATGGATCTTAAATCTCCCATAAACATCATGACTAGGATCCATTACAATTGGATAATGAAAAAGCAACTTAGACCTAGGATATTTCCCAACACGGGTTGGATGAGTAACTTTGTGGGGAGAGTAAGAGGATTACATGTGTATGTAGGAAACTTCACCTATGTCACCGACTTTGTGATTGTAGAAGATATTCGTCCGGTAGTAGATGCGTGCTTAACTCAAGTAGTTTTTGGGAAGCCATTTGTTGAAACCTCTAAAATGAATTATGACCCATCTCTAGGGATAGTTAGATTCAAGGACGAGACCGATGAAGTAGCCTACCAAATGCCATATAAGATAGAGCAATACCGACTCTTGTCAAACCTTGAGAAGGAGCATAAGCAAGCGGTCTACTATAGGAATGATGAGGATAGACGTAGGGGAGTAGACTATGTTATGGATAGAATATTTGGTTTCTACAAAGAATGCTTGCAACTAGGCCCGAAATATAAGACTAAACCAGAGGATGACCTAGAAACCATGACCAACAATGAGGTCACGTAATTGGATGTGACTTTGAGTCTAGCTACAAGACTTGTTAATAAAGAAAAGCGCTTCTTGGGAGGCAACCCAAGCTTTATTTGCTTTGTTTGTTTGTTTGTTTGTTTTTATTTGTTTCCGTATGTATGTTTTATTTTTATTGTTTATGATTCATGCTTCAAACTAAATTGCGAAAATGCTTTATTTTGTTTTTAACTTCGTCTTAACTACATATAAAGGTATTTTGCAAAAGATAAGTGTAAGGGAAATCTAAATTTGTTTTATAAGAACGAACTGAACATGAATCATAACAATATTAAATGAACATACATATTAGTATTTGTTTGAGTCAAATGCTTGTATCGAGTCATAATGAAATTTTGTAGGATTCCAGGAATTAAGGTATTGGTTTTTCCAGAAATTTTTCGGAAACTAAACACAAAAATTCTGTCAGATCAATTCTGACGGTGTCAGGCCTTAAAGCTTGACGGCGTCAGGCATTGATTACAGAAAATTATGCAAGTTTTGTTTTTCTGCCGGGATTATGAAAATTTACTAAATCTTTAACTCCAGGAATCTGCAAACATTCATTCCTCAAGCATTATATCCTTATATAGATTTTACCGTCGATTTTACGCAAGGTTTGCCTAGATTGTTTTCTCAGGTTTAACAGGTTATATTGGACAAGAAGATGAACATGGAATCAAGCTTTTGGCGCTGCTTTAATCTTGAAGCTTTTACATCATCTTGGAAGAAGATCTAACCATGTTACCACACCATCCACACCAAACGAATCAGGGGAGTATTTGTTTCATTCTTTCATTTTCTTTACTTTTACATCTTTTTATTGAACATTGGGGACAATGTTCGGCTTAAGTGTAAGGGGGGTAAATGAAGACACCTTAGAGAATTCAATTGCACTTGATTTTTGTTTGTTTAATGGTAGATGTGTAATAAAACCGAGAGAAATATTTGTTAGGGCAATTTAGCGCCAAATTTAAATTTTTTTACAACATATAGGAGTGAAACCTTAGTCTTAATAAGTGTCTCATGGATAGGGAATTGTATGACTAGCACAAAAACCGTACCACTCAAAAATTTTCCCCCAAATATGTGAGGTTCGCCCCTAGAATTGTTAGGAAAAGCATTTATGCTTGTGTGTGTACCGGTAGTATTTAGATTCTAGAACTTGCGTTAGTGACCATCCCATGTCCACAAGTGAGACTACATTCTTGTAGTTAGATTTACTACATGATAAGAGGCATTAGGATAACCCCTTGTTTTACACCTGTATTATTGTAATTACATTGGCTTCATTGGTCAAGTAATTCTCCCACACCTTAGCGATGTACTCATTTTTAGTACACGATACCCCTAGTACACCCCTCAGAGCCTATCTTTTCGTTCCTAACTTTAAGCATTTTACATAAAGGAAAAATTTATTTACAATCCACCCCAAATGTACACCCAAATCGCCTTAGCCTACCTTGTATGTACTCATCTTTAGTGCATTATTGTGACAACATTTATTTTAACCCTTAGTTAATTGTCTTATTGATTACATGGTTGCTAAGTCGAGTCATATCTTGTACATATTGTTTTGGAAAGATTGGGACTCATGGGTAAAGTACTAATGTAATGGAGTAATGGGGAAGAAGTCAATTATTACCCCCATATGTACGTTAATGTTTTAAAGTACTCCAAGTTTTTCGATTATCTTAATTCGAGTCATTAGAATAG
>LBNU01032853.1:16857-34067 GCA_014162995.1 Artemisia annua
TTATTAGCTTAAGTTGAGTCGAGTCTTGGCTTTGCAACACCACATCGTGCATGTATTTGATCAAGATAATTAACTAGCCACCAGTAAAAATATCTTTTATTCCAACAAACCGTGTTTATCATATCCCTACACCTAACGTTACAACCCTTGAAAAGCCCTCTTTGATAGTTTATCTTAGGTGCTTACGCCAAGTGGAGGAGGTTTTTGATCCTTTCCCAAGCCTATGGTAATCTATTTGCTATGACAGGTAGTGAGTGATATTTTTCCATTTCCATTTAGTTATATAGGTTTATAACACCCGAGAGATGAGAGTATCCAAACACTATTTGTGAGGTGCTAGTGTATGATTTCCGTGCTTGTTATGACTAGGGTGGAATAACTATTTGTTGTAATTACTTTTATGTTAGTGTTAAATGACCCCTAGCTCATATTTTGATTGGCATAAAAGCGCATTTGCTTGAGGACAAGCAAATCTCAAGTGTAAGGGTATTTGATGAGGCGAAAAGTGTTACGCTTTTAGGGGGTCATTTAATCCCTAAATCGTTATTTTATGATCAAATATTGCCTTAAATCGTTCCTTTTATCATTTTACGTATTTTCGGGAGGAATTCTGGAAAACATTGCATTTTGGACGTTTTTGAAGCATAAAAGAGAAGGAAACGACAAAGTCTCAAATCAAGCTGGAATTCCTACCTGACGGCGTCAGGAGTTACAAGCTGACGCCGTCACTTGAAGACAAAGGAATTGGATTTTGACATTACCAGACGCCCTGAAGAAGAGTTGAGAAGTTTACACCTGACGTCGTCAGGTGTTAGATGGTCCAGGTCGTCAGGTGTAACATTAAAGAGAGACGACCCAGAAAGTTATAGAGGCTGACGGCGTCAGAAGTGGATATTGGTGATCCGACAACCCTAGACACAGTGGGTTGACGGCGTCAGGACTTATAACCTGACGCCGTCAGAATGTATTTTCTATATATATTTTAGGATTTTCTTTCATTAAACTGTGCAACTTTTGGGAGAACTTTAGGGATAAACCCTAGGTCGAATTTATTGCCTTCTTCAAGGGTTTTTCACCCTTGTTTCATCCATGCTTAATTAAAGATAAGTCTTCCATCAAATCAATCAATATGTCTATGTGTTGCTTGATTATATCTTATGCTTGTCTTTACATTAACATGCTAGGCTAGGTTTCTCTTGTGTTTGCTTAGATCTAATAAACCTAGCTATTGTTTACTTGTTGTTGGTTTGTTATTAATTGTTGTGGGTGGGTGATATCGATGTTAGGCTTAAGAAAATGGCTAACTTCCATTGGTGACTTGCTTGAACGTCTTAAGAAACATGAATCGGATGTGTACTACGATTATTTGGTTGTATTTAATGCATAAGTAATTACTAGTTATTTCATGGTTTGGATACTAAACGTGTCGCTATAGAATGAAGTTTGCGCTTATAGAGTTAGGGAAGATCGTACACGGCCCTACGAATGGTATTAAGGAATACAACCCGTCATCCACACAATTGTAACAAACTAATTAACCAGTAAAAGATAGCTAGGGAGTAGTGAAATCTAAGTAAACACGCTTTTCTCCATATAAGTTTCACAACCATTTACTTTCTTGTTATTTTATTTTCTTTAATTTGTAGTTATTTGGGTTAGTTGGCTAGCAACTAATTCCGCCCACTCTTCCAATACCCAAGATTTTTACTTGCTTTCCATAAAATATAAAAATACAAAAAGAATCATCCCTCACCTTTAGACCTAATTAGAGTAGTTTTCAATCCTAACGACACTATTCCCTGAGAGAACGATCAATCCCCCGGTACTTGCCACTTCACTATACTACATCGGTCAGGTACACTACCTGGTGGGGATTGCAAGCTTCTCAAGATCCCTTGAGAAGTAAAACCTATTGCAAGGTTGCAAAACCTACGCATCACCATCAATCTTCATACCCCAACCTAATAACATCAAAAATAATAATAAAATAAGAATTTGAGGATGGCTATCCATTTTCAATTGAATAAGAAACATGTGCAAGTAAATTTGATACTGATCTTCACATGAAACTTTGCAAGCCAAACCTGATTTATGAAGTACGACTCAAACGATACCTGTGATCAGACATGTCAGCAGCCCTTCTTAAAGAATGTCCTTAGCTGCAGCTGTGTTAAAGTAATCGTATAAATAAACCAAGTACACTGTTTTTCTTTTTAACTTATAACGACAGAGATAGTGTAGCATGACGAAAGTAGCAACGAAACAACTCCAGAAGTACGGATTCTTGAAATGAATAAATCAACTGCTTGTGTGCGAACATGCCTAGTTATTTGTGTCGCCTCACGAATGCCTACAACAATAGAAACTGTCACCCAATTGGATGGCCATAGTTATGAAAAATTATATGTAGTATATACCACCAGACAAATGTGATTTCAAAAGCTTACATGATTCTAGTGAGTCTGTCATTAGAAAATTTCAATTCCAAACACAATCTTCATAAACTTATGGCAAGCAGCTTATCAAATTATAACTATTGCCATTTTATAAGTAACCATTATAAATTTATGAAACATTGTCAAATGTCAATTTACAAATAAACATAAGACTAATTAGAAACTACCTTAAAATACACAAAATCCAAAAAATGAGTACAAAATCACCTTGATTCTGAATCCTTTTGCAAATTCGTAATTCCAGCACACCCAAATCCTAAGATTCCAGCCTGTACATAAAAATTTATGAATTTTTAAAACACTTTAACAACTTCAATGAAACAGTCATGAACAGCCCCTATATATGAAATAACTAATAATCATTTATCAAGAAGTTCCAATATGTAAGAAGCTATCCTAACAAATTGCATTAACCAATTCCAGGCTAGTTGATATCAAAAAAACAGGTAACCAAATTTCTTGATGCAATCCATCTAAAAGCTCAATTTCTTGAAATCTAAGCATAATTTTTCATTGATGCATAATTACAAACACTTAGTATGCATAAATAGTAAACGTCAAAATTAACACCTTAATTCATCAGATAAACAAACCAAATTAAAAAAACCACATCACAAATCACAATTAAAAAAAAACCCATATATTTTCATAATTTTCTTTTGCAATACCCAGCCGCATTTTGAATTTTGAGTCTCATGTGTGAATGTGTGTTTTGAGTGTTGTGGGTTTATTTGTGGAAGAAGCTTGGGATACAGATGGTTGGAATACATATCAGCCCATTGATATTCAGCTTAGTGGTTACATTCAATTGCTGGAAAAATGAAGAGACTCCTGCATAGCTTCTTCAATTCAGTGCATTAACTTCGTCCAACTCTTTGCATCCTCGCAATTACTCAGATCGAAGCATTAAGCACTCCAAAAACACGATTTTACTCTACAAATGTTGTCATGAATACTACACATTAAATGTAGGGACTGAATCTTATAGTATTCTAGATAAGATCTATTTATGAAAATTGAGTTTTACATAATCAGTGTAATTATTTACGATTATAAAATAATGATTATAATATATATTTTGTATGTTTTATACAACTATATAATAATTAATTGTAGTACAAAGATTATTGATTATAAATTAATGACTATAATATATATTTTGTAAATATATTTTATATGAAATCTATAATCTTCTATATTTAAAAATTGAGTTTCATGCAATAAACCTACCTATTAGGATTGTAAAATAATAATTATAATATTTATTTTATAAATTTGTTTTATATATTTATATAACAATAAGAGTTAAATGTATTTATAAAAGTTGGGTTCAAAATGAAGTTTTTTGATACAATATATTCTTTTACAGAACTGTTTTCAAGAGATTAGGATCGTCTCAAGTTGAGTCAAACATGATAGATCATGATCGCCAATCACAAATAAAATAAGTACATAAAACATTTTCTTTTAGTAAAATTATGACTTACAATAAAACAAACATGGTCAATCATTATTGACTCTAATTTGAGAGGATCTTGATCTATTTTCAAGTAGGTTTTAAAAAATCGTGTATAATAGATTTTTAAGTATATATACTTTGTTAAATTTTAATTTTGTTATTAAAAATATCAAGCTACGTACATCACACGGGTATGCATTAAAAGTATATTTTCGTTTCTAAAATTCATATGACACGTTCAGCCAATTTGACCTTTAGTTCATTTTTGCACATTTATTATTATAAATGGTGTGATGTTAACAATAACTTGTAATCACAAGTCTACTACCACAGTCTATAACTTATCGCGCTTTATTTAGTTTCATTCCCACTTCTTTTATCTAGTAAAACGCATTGTTTATCTTCAAATTGTGTATTATCTATACTCCATATAACGCGTGAATGATATTGTTGAAAAATTCGCCACAACAAAATTACTAAATAACCTTTAATTATTAGTCAAAATAGCCTTTATTGCCATTCAATGTTTTACATCAATTAACGTAATCATGCATCATATTTTAGTACACGTGAACTCTATTGCATCAACAATGTTAATTTCACAATCATATGAAATTGAGGGTCATATAAGGACAATCATATGCTACCACTTACTATACCAGATCCTTCAGTAGTCCCTGTAGACTTGTCTCCAATGACTACTTTAGGGCCTAGTTTTTTTTTATAAATTTGTGCAGATACTATTTTATCTTATCATGTGTCTAGAGCAGCCACTATTCAGATACCATACAGATCTATTAATATCTTCCTGCACAGATAAGTAAACTGATTAGTTTCTTTTATGAACCCACTTTTAGTGGGTTCTTCTCCATATAACGCGTGAATGATATTGTTGAAAAATTCACCACAACAAAATAACCTTTAATTATTAGTCAAAATAGCCTTGGTTGCCATTCAATGTTTTACAACAAATAACGTAATTATGCATCATATTTAAGTATACGTGAAGACTATTGCATCAACAATGTTAATTCACAATCATATGAAATTAAGGGTCATATAAGGACAATCATTTGCTACCACTTACTATACCATATCCTTCGGTAGTCCTTGTAGACTTGTCTCCAAAGACTACTTTAGGGCCTGGTTTCTTTATAAATCTGTGCAGATACTATTTTACCCTTATCATGTGTCTAGAGCAGCAACTATCTAGATACCATACAGATCTATTATTATCTTCCTGCACAGATAAGTAAATTGATTAGCTTCTTTTGTGAACCCACTTTTAGTGGGTTCTTGTGATTGCTAAAAGGAAATGTAAGTGTTACTCCTCTAAGGGAGTTAGTTTGATATGTGAAGAGGTTTTATGTTCATAACTCCCATAGATTTGACATCCAGGGCAATATTTGCACTCATTAGAGTGATGGACATAGAGTCCATAGTACTTACAAGGTTTAAAAAGTTTGGGTTCATTAAGACTTTTCTTAAAGTAGTGATTTGTGGCACCTGTGATTTGTAATGGTTTAGGCTTCTCATCATGATATCATGCTAAGGGTATTCTTTAGTCAGGTAATCAGTTCCTTTGCATATGTTGGACATAGGATTATTATAGCAGTCCTCTGAGAGGTTATTTTTGAATCCATGGTGTATGCAAGGACTGAATATGACTCTCTTTATGGGTTTAACAGAGTTAGAGCTACTTGATTAATATTGCGAGGTGGAACAAAAAGACAAAGGTTTGCTTTGTTCTTTCAATCCCTGAACTTCTTTGACTAGAGTCATCAGAGTTTGCTCAGGGATGGCTATAACCTTTTCATCAGTCTATCTGAGAATTATTTTCTCAGGTACCTTGACAGCCTTGTCAGATGCTAATGAAGATTGGACAATGCTTTAGCTTTGTCATAAACCTCATAGGTACTTATGGGATCATCCCCTTTGATAATGCTCAAATTAATTGTAAATGTTTTCACTCGCATTATCCATGCTTTTATACATATAATTTGGTTGATTTCATATAATGTTTTTGAAGATGATATGTTATAAATCAATTAGTGTAGTCGATGTAATGTATCGACATTTATGTTATAGAGTTTGTAAAGTTTAGATAAGTGCTAATGTGAAGAAGATCTCCACCATTCTATGATTGGAGAACTTTTGAAGTGATAGTTCGCTGTTGTAAGACCATTATCACTTATTGGATGCGATGTATCGAAGGCCGAGTCAGTGTACTTTATATGCCAAGAAACTACAAAGAATATGGAATGAAGAGGCATCAAATTACATTTTACACATACTAACTCGATGATTGAAGAGGAAGAGCGAGTTAATGCATCTTTGTGCCCAAGTATTACGAGATATATGACTAAAAGGGGCACTACACTATACCGTTATAGCATTAACTTGATAGACTTATCATTTGAAGACTCTTGTTTGATTCTAGAATTTTGCTTTATGGGATCAACTGTGACTAGTGACTAGAGAGTATGGACTTAGGGATCTATTTGTTTTGTTTTGTTTATTGTTTAATCCTACAAATGTTTCTCATGATTATATCCTACCCTCGTATAAAGCCATAAGCCTACCATTATGTGTCAACCCATATTTTTACCTTCCAGAATTATTATTACCTATAGACTTTAGTGGTGGAGACTTGAAATTTGGTCAAGCTTTTGCACCATGAATGAGCCCTTGAATGATCAGAAAATATACCACGTAGATTAGTGAGAGTGATTGAGTGATATTTTCCTTTCTCTTTTCGCGAGGTGCTTGGTTTTGAAATGAACTAGAAGTAGATTAAATTTAAATTCATATCTTCTTGTTATACTAGGAGATACTTTTATAAGTTTAATTCAAGAGTCTACTTAAGGACAAGTAGAAGTCAAGTGGTGGGATATTTGATACTTCCTAATTTATACATCTTTTAGCTATCAAATTCACACGATAATTTATCCTTTTTGCCTTGTTTTAATAAGATATCATACTTAATTGCTCTAAATTTGTGTTTTTAGTATTTACCTAGAGCAAAAGGAGAATTCTCACGAAAAAAGATAAAAAAAAATCAAGACAAAACTGCCAAAGTATAACCAAGTGCATTTTCCAGCTATTTATATACACTGTATGCCACTCCTTAGGCATAGGAAGGATGTTGTCTCATCAAGAATTTATCCAATTTAAAGATGCATATGATGTATGCCACTTCTACTGCATATGGTGTATGAGCTGTCATCATGATTTTATTTTCCAAGTGTTGAAGACCATACGTCATATGACCCATCCAACCATATGGAGTTGATTCTAGAAGATTCGTTTATGCTATTATATAGGCATACGACGTATGATCATCCAGGTGCATACACCATATCAACAGATGACCCCAAGCCTTTTTAGCCTACAAATACATACCTGTTCCATAAATTTAGAGGGAGTTCTAGAGAGTGCTGCATAGTAGTTTATACTACGTGTCTTTTGGATTATTTATGTAATGTTAAAGACTTACGCCTTTTCGCAGACCATGGCTACCACTTGATTATGGTTGTCACCTATAATCAATATAGAATATGACAATGAGATCATAGACACCCATATGAATCATCAATAATACTATTGGCACGTATTTTAGTAGATGAGGTAGGGCCAAAAGGCTCTCAACTAGCTAAAAGTGGTAGACAATAGCGTTTAAGATTTAGTAGCGATACTGGTGTTATTGGACCCGAAAGGGTGCTCTCTCTTTGATAAAGCTCATTTTGTACATATTTTAGTAGCATTATTCGTATGTTTGTGCATATTATTTGGTTGTATTTGTGAACATTTTACGCTTAAAAGGTACAAAAGATGTCTTTAGGTTCAGGTAGAACTATGTCGAAGGAAATAACAAAAAGACGAAGAAAAGTCGACAAAACAAGAGTATGTGCATGAAGAGAAGTTTTCCATCGAAGATAAAGATTCATGTCATGATTATTTCCAAGTTCAAGTAAAGATTATGAAGTTATATGAAGAAGGAAAGAGTCAAGATTAAGTGCCAAACATGATTATTAAAGATGGAGTTTTATGACAACCAAAGGTTGAAATAAACATGCAAACTAATTTCCAACCTAAGGTTGATGCAGAAATTCCAACCCAAGGTTCAACCAACATGCTAATTAAAGTCCCAACCTAAGGTTGATGCTGAAACCTCAACCTGAGGTTGAGTAGTCAATCCAAACCACGGGTTCAAGTCCAAACCATGGGTTGAGAGTGGTCAGAAAGTTCCCAGCCGCCGGGTTGAGACCGCAACCATGGGTTGCTGCACTTAAAGTCCTCCAAAGTTGCATTAAAGTGTGGCATTAAGTAACATTAACCCCTAGTCCGATTATATACCCTTCATAACTCATTTTGGCTGTACTTTTATTACACTTTGTGCCCAAGAAACATGCTTGGTGACCAAGGATTATTCAACTACAAATAAGAGTGCTTGGTTAAGTATTTCTTATGCATCAAAGATGCATCAAATCACCATTTGATCATCTAACAACATGGAAAACTCTCCCTTACACCATAAGGACAGAGTTTCTACAACTTTCTAAACCTGAAAGACCATATTCACCCTACCATTCACGGAGGACGTGTCACCAAGAAGTATTGGAGTGATTCTCTAGTGTAGATAGAGCGTGTACCTGTTGATTGGAGGCTCGTAGGTTTGCTCTAAATCCTATTCTTTACTCATTGTAATTGCTACTTGGGTAAACCTTATTATTATCAAGATGTTGAATTTCATATCTCATGTTTGGTTCTTTGTGTTTCATGTGATGTGTTTTGATAATCATAATCTCTTAATGCTTGTTTGGTTGTTATGAGAACTTTTGATAAAAGGATGTTTGGATATAATTAGTGTTTGTTTGGATTATAATGAAAGACATCATATTTTGTTAAATTGGAACTTGTGCTTGTTTATTGTTTTGGTTGATCATTGTTGAGTTTAGAGGCCGAAAGGATTCTCACATATGATTAGTTTCAAATCATTAATCGACAATTTTTTTGGTCTTGTGCTTTGTGACGATTGTGTAAGAGAATTAATAAACATAATAAGTAAAGGTTTAATTGAGATTAAGGTCGAAAGGAGTCTTTTGAATATGTGTTCTTATTATCTTTCAAGTAAATGGAACTTCACAAATTAATGACATCAAAGTTTATGGGTCGAAAGAACTCTTTGTTTGTTGTTGGTTTAGGCATGAGTCTTATGACATGACCAATTGATTAAGGCTTATGTATATTTGATTTATAAAATGCTAGACTATTATAATTAGTTCTATAGGTCGAAAGGATTACCAATGATAATATATTTTCCAAACTAAACATCCTAATATCCTTGTGATCATTTGTCCATACAAGTATGTTCTTTGTGTTCTTGCTTAGTCATGCCTTTCATCATTGCTTTTCTTGGTAGTTTGATCCGTGACAATCATAACCATCAACTTGTTACTTGCTTAAACAATCAAACAACATTTGAGTACAACCAAGTCTCTTGGGACGACCTTAACTTACCAACCCTTTACTATGACAAACGAGTATACTTACTCATATGTGTTCCTAGTTAACCGGTAATTCTTGTATTATAAATTTAAAGCTTGTTGGAGTGCATCAAGTTTTTGGCGCCGTTGCTGAAGATTTGGTTATTGTTCTTAGGTGTTTAATTCTTTGTTTGTTTGTCTTCCGCGTTTCTTTGATTGTTTGTTCGAATTGAATTCTTGTTGAATTTTTCATTTGTCCGTTTGCTTGATATATTGAATTGATTGCTTGTTTGCTAGTTTGTTTGAATGCTATATTTCTCTTGCTCATGAATGATTGTTTATTTACTCTTCTCTGATTATGATTGCTTACTTGCTAGTTTGCTCATGATGATTGCTTAATTGCCTTCCTTGCGTTTGTTTTAAAAAATCGCTTAATTCTCATCCTTTGCTTAATGGTCTTATCATCGAAATAAAGTTTTTGGCGTTGGGATTTTGTTTCATGTGTTCTTAAAATGCTCATTTCATTGATTGCTCCCAAAGTTCGTGCTCGAAATTGCTTGCGAAAAAACCCACCAATTGTGTTTGTTTTAATTTTATTAATTGTCTTGTTTTGTTTTTCGTGACTAATAATGTTTTCATGTTTATTTGCTTATTTGATGTTTAGAGTAGTAGAATATGCTCTTTTGTGTTTAACTTTATTTTTGTTTTTAGTTTATTTGTCATGTGATTATGTGTTTGTGTACTTGTGTTTATTTTTGTGATTTACTTTTCGTGTTTTTCTATTTAATAATTAATAAAAGTTTAAAAGCTTAATCATGTTGAATTCTAAAAAATTAATAAATAAATAAATAAAAATTGAAAATTAGCCGAGCCGCCCGGTTCAGAATCCCTGACCTAGTTCAGCCGCCCAGTTTAATCTGAGCCGGTCCGGTTCATTTTCTTTTGTGACCCAGTCCTTTCTCAGCCGCCCGGTTCAATTTGAACCTCCTTTTACTGTTCTTAAAAAAAAAAAAGAAAAAAAAAAAAAAGAAAAAAAAAAAAAGTTTAAATTTTTCATATTTTGCTCATTTTATTTTTCGATATGTTTAAACTTTTAAACTTAAATTTTGTTTTTGCATTTTAAATTTTGTTAATTTGGTACGTCGTATATAAATAAGTACTTGTTTTTTTAAAAAAAATAAAATGTTTCGAACTTTGTGGGTATGTTCACTGGAAACCCTCACGAGACTTCACTCGTCCACTCGGGCCACTGAGGGGTTTAAAAGACTTGTTGCAGACGCTAAATGCAACCATGATGCCTACAAAAGTGAGTTTTAGAATTTTACACGTTTTTTGTAGTTTAGTTTATTTTTGCAGATTTAATAAGCTCTTGGAGATTGGATGGATTATGGCCTTACACTCTTGATTGGACATGTGTGGTTGGAAGAGAAATCGATTGATCTCGCATACTGAATGTCCTATCATATGGGAATCGATCGTGATTTCTTGGCCAGTGAAGTTTCGTTTCTCTCGGTCTTTTCTTATCCTATTTTCCCCCCTATTTTGCATGCTTTGAAGTTTATTTTTCACATCGAGTATAATGCATAACTTAAGTGTGGTGGGGGGAGGGGAAAGAAAAATAGTGAAAAACGAAACTAGTTTTTAAAGACTCATATTTATGGGCCAATTTGAAAATAATAATTGTATACTTGTTTGCCGTTATGATCTAGTTGTTTTCACGCATATAGGTTAATATATTAGAATAACTAGATCATCCCAATGGTGAAAATCGGTAAATTTTAAAAAATTCGAGATGTGTCCCGATTGACATTGCAATCCATTTTTAGGATCGATGACATTTGCTAGCATATTTATAGCCCTTTAACACTAAATTGTGAGGATTTGAGCCTAATTCTTATAAGCATACATATTTTATGCTTTAATCTTTTACTATGAGTGTGCCGGTGATTGTATTTATTCTAGAACTTGTACTTGTAAATCATTATCAGATCATAATGAGATCACATTCGTGTGATATAAGTGTATTCATATGACAAAGAGACACCCTTAGGAATTAAACCAAATGGCCATCCGTTTACATCTAATGATAATTAGCTAGCCACATTGGTTAGTTAACCACCCATATGGACCTATTTGTTAGCTCTCATCTTTAGCGCTAGATACCCTTAGTACACCCTTGAGCCATTCTTTTCTTTTGTTACATCCAGAAAAAACAAAAAGATTTTACAATTTAAACCTTAACCTTACCCTTTGTCAAAGTCTAAAAGGTTGGTTGCTAGTTGCTTGGAATGTTGGAATGTTTTTGATGATTATTAGTTAGCCCACTTTGTCATTCGTGTGTGCCATTCCGACAAAGATGAAGGTGCGCAACTTCTTATTTGTATTTTTGTGGTGATGCTTATGCGAAGTGTGGGGGAGATATGATGTGATGTATGAAGGAGATATATTAAAAAAGTATGTAGAAAAAGAAAAAAAAAGAATAAGTCATCAAAGAAAAAAAAATATATGCGATGACAATTATAGCCAATGTGCTATAAAAATGAAGAAAAGAAAGAAAGTTATGTGATATGTTGTTAGCCAATGTGCTAAATATGAAGGATATTATTATGGCGAATCGATGTATCGATATGTGAAGAAGAGAAGATTGTAACTATAATCATTTCCGGGATTGTGGTTTGTTCGTGACTAGCAACATGGGACTTTGACTGGACTTTATTTTTCTTTTAAAACCAATTTCAAAAATATTCCCATGCCTTATTATAACACCCCCATTTTCGGATTGCAGCGGAAGGGACATGAGGTGCTATATATTGATCACATAGTACAAACATAATAAACAAGTTTTCATACATAAAATATATAATAAACATAAACCATGAAAGGTTAATATGTTTTACATGTAGTCCCAAAAGTTTNCTTAAGTGTGGTTGGGGGAGGGGAAAGAAAAATAGTGAAAAACGAAACTAGTTTTTAAAGACTCATATTTATGGGCCAATTTGAAAATAATAATTGTATACTTGTTTGCCGTTATGATCTAGTTGTTTTCACGCATATAGGTTAATATATTAGAATAACTAGATCATCCCAATGGTGAAAATCGGTAAATTTTAAAAAATTCGAGATGTGTCCCGATTGACATTGCAATCCATTTTTAGGATCGATGACATTTGCTAGCATATTTATAGCCCTTTAACACTAAATTGTGAGGATTTGAGCCTAATTCTTATAAGCATACATATTTTATGCTTTAATCTTTTACTATGAGTGTGCCGGTGATTGTATTTATTCTAGAACTTGTACTTGTAAATCATTATCAGATCATAATGAGATCACATTCGTGTGATATAAGTGTATTCATATGACAAAGAGACACCCTTAGGAATTAAACCAAATGGCCATCCGTTTACATCTAATGATAATTAGCTAGCCACATTGGTTAGTTAACCACCCATATGGACCTATTTGTTAGCTCTCATCTTTAGCCCTAGATACCCTTAGTACACCCTTGAGCCATTCTTTTCTTTTGTTACATCCAGAAAAAACAAAAAGATTTTACAATTTAAACCTTACCTTACCCTTTGTCAAAGTCTAAAAGGTTGGTTGCTAGTTGCTTGGAATGTTGGAATGTTTTTGATGATTATTAGTTAGCCCACTTTGTCATTCGTGTGTGCCATTCCGACAAAGATGAAGGTGCGCAACTTCTTATTTGTATTTTTGTGGTGATGCTTATGCGAAGTGTGGGGGAGATATGATGTGATGTATGAAGGAGATATATTAAAAAAGTATGTAGAAAAAAAAAAGAATAAGTCATCAAAGAAAAAAAATATATGCGATGACAATTATAGCCAATGTGCTATAAAAATGAAGAAAAGAAAGAAAGTTATGTGATATGTTGTTAGCCAATGTGCTAAATATGAAGGATATTATTATGGCGAATCGATGTATCGATATGTGAAGAAGAGAAGATTGTAACTATAATCATTTCCGGGATTGTGGTTTGTTCGTGACTAGCAACATGGGACTTTGACTGGACTTTATTTTTCTTTTAAAACCAATTTCAAAAATATTCCCATGCCTTATTATAACACCCCCATTTTCGGATTGCAGCGGAAGGGACATGAGGTGCTATATATTGATCACATAGTACAAACATAATAAACAAGTTTTCATACATAAAATATATAATAAACATAAACCATGAAAGGTTAATATGTTTTACATGTAGTCCCAAAAGTTTAAGAGTTCAAAAGATACATTAATAATAAAAGTCTTTAATATTTTAAAACATAAACATTTGAAAACATGAGCCATCTTTAATCGATAATCCTTCCTTGCGCGGCCCATCCAAGCTAAGGTACTTACGGACCTGAGATAAAACATGCTAAAAGTCAACAAATAATGTTGAGTGAATTTATAGAGTTTAGTAACAATTCAATGAGATCACATTCGTGTGATATAAGTGTATTCATATGACAAAGAGACACCCTTAGGAATTAAACCAAATGGCCATCCGTTTACATCTAATGATAATTAGCTAGCCACATTGGTTAGTTAACCACCCATATGGACCTATTTGTTAGCTCTCATCTTTAGCGCTAGATACCCTTAGTACACCCTTGAGCCATTCTTTTCTTTTGTTACATCCAGAAAAAACAAAAAGATTTTACAATTTAAACCTTAACCTTACCCTTTGTCAAAGTCTAAAAGGTTGGTTGCTAGTTGCTTGGAATGTTGGAATGTTTTTGATGATTATTAGTTAGCCCACTTTGTCATTCGTGTGTGCCATTCCGACAAAGATGAAGGTGCGCAACTTCTTATTTGTATTTTTGTGGTGATGCTTATGCGAAGTGTGGGGGAGATATGATGTGATGTATGAAGGAGATATATTAAAAAAGTATGTAGAAAAAGAAAAAAAAAGAATAAGTCATCAAAGAAAAAAAAATATATGCGATGACAATTATAGCCAATGTGCTATAAAAATGAAGAAAAGAAAGAAAGTTATGTGATATGTTGTTAGCCAATGTGCTAAATATGAAGGATATTATTATGGCGAATCGATGTATCGATATGTGAAGAAGAGAAGATTGTAACTATAATCATTTCCGGGATTGTGGTTTGTTCGTGACTAGCAACATGGGACTTTGACTGGACTTTATTTTTCTTTTAAAACCAATTTCAAAAATATTCCCATGCCTTATCCATACCCCATATTAACCCGAAGCCTAAACGTTACAACCCGAATAAAAGTCTTCTTTAGATGATTACACTTGGTGCTTACGCCACGTTGTTGGAGTTTTGTTTCTTGTACAAGCCTATGGTAATAAAATGATCATGACTGAGCAATATGGGTGTGATTTTCTTATATACTCCACCACCAAATATATATGAGTGTTGAGTTAATTATACTTTCATTCCTTTTCCTGAGGTACTTAGCCATTTTATCAAGCGAGAGAATCCATAGGGTATTGTCAAACATCTCGGTTTTTCACAACTAAAGCTTAAAACGATGAATCATGTCTCGTACTTGTACTTGGTAGATTTGCATATTATTTTTATTAATCATTTTTTATGCACCATGTAGGATATATTTTTCTTAATTGCTAGATTTGCTTGAGGGCAAGCAAACCCTTAACTGTGAAGGAGTGTGCGCTCATTTTTTGCTTATTTTTTAAAAAAAAAAAAAAAAAAAAAAAAAAAAAAAAAACAGATTTTCGATACTTTCAAATTTTTCATAATTTTTTAAAATTCTCTTTTCATTTTCTCATTAATTATGCATTTTAATTTTTCTTTTCTTAGATTTGCTTGAGGGCAAGCAAAGTTTAAGTGTGGGGGATTTGATAACGCTCATTTTGTACATATTTTAGTAGCGTTATTCGTTGTTTGTGCATATTATTTGGTTGTGTTTGTGAACATTTTACGCTTAAAAGGTACAAAAGATGTCTTTAGGTTCAGGTACAACTATGTCGAAGGAAATAACGAAAATACAAAGAAAAGTCGACAAAACAAGAGTATGTGCACGAAGAGAAGTTTTCCATCCAAGATAAAGATTCATTTCATGATTATTTCCAAGTTCAAGTAATGATTATGAAGTTATATGAAGAAGGAAAGAGTCAAGATTAAGTGCCAAAGATGATTATTAAAGATGAAGTTTTATGACAACCCAAGGTTGAAATAAACATGCAAACTAATTTCCAACCTAAGGTTGATGCAGAAATTCCAACCCAAGGTTCAACCAACATGCTAATTAAAGTCCCAACCTAAGGTTGATGCTGAAACCTCAACCTGAGGTTGAGCAGTTAATCCAAACCACGGGGTTCAAGTCCAAACCATAGGTTGAGAGTGGTCAGAAAGTTCCCAGCCGCCGGGTTGAGACCCCAACCGTGGGTTGCTGCACTTAAAGTCCTCCAAAGTTGCATTAAAGTGTGGCATTAAGTACCATTAACCCCTAGTCCGATTATATACCCTTCATAACTCATTTTGGCTGTACTTCTATGACACTTTGTGCCCAAGAAACATGCTTGGTGACCAAGGATTATTCAACTACAAATAAGAGTGCTTGGTTAAGTATTTCTTATGCATCAAAGATGCATCAAATGCATCAAATCACCATTTGATCATCAAACAACATGGAAAACTTTCCCTTACACCATATGGACAGATTTTCTACAACTTTCTAAACCTGAAAGACCATATTCACCCTACCATTCACGAAGGACGTGTCACCAAGAAGTATTGGATCGATTCTCTAGTGTAGATAGAACGTGTACCGGTTGATTGGAGGCTCGTAGGTTTGCTCTAAATCCTACTCTCTACTCATTGTAATTGCTACTAGGGTAAACCTTATTATTATCAAGATTGTTAGTGCAAATATTACGATATTTAATCTATACAGTCTCGTTTGTTTTGATTGATGATAAACGTATAACTTGATACATAACGTAAAATGTACAAGTTACTTGTAATCATACTTTGTCTCAACAAACATTCAACAACTCTCAACGTCTCGAGTCATCGTATGCTACAACTACATTATTACTACGAATGCTTTCGTAGTTATATGTTTTTGATAGTTTTAAGTAATTAGTTCCTAAAATAAAAGTGAAAGTAACTTTTTAAATTAGGGTTTCAAGGAAAAATAAATAGTGGACTACAAGAAATGTAGAGTTGACATATATAGTCGTAGTGAAAGAATTTGATGTTTACGGATAACTTTCTACGAAGTTGTTTTATTAAAATGGAATAGTTATTAAATAAACTATTATTTAAATTATAAGACATGAATTTTTGAGAAATGTCACACTTATCCATACCCCATATTAACCCGAAGCCTAAACGTTACAACCCGAATAAAAGTCTTCTTTAGATGATTACACTTGGTGCTTACGCCACGTTGTTGAAGTTTTGTTTCTTGTACAAGCCTATGGTAATAAAATGATCATGACTGAGCAATATGGGTGTGATTTTCTTATATACTCCACCACCAAATATATATGAGTGTTGAGTTAATTATACTTTCATTCCTTTTCCTGAGGTACTTAGCCATTTTATTAAGCGAGAGAATCCATAGGGTATTGTCAAACATCTTGGTTTTTCACAACTAAAGCTTAAAACGATGAATCATGTCTCGTATTTGTACTTGGTAGATTTGCATCATATTTTTATTAATCATTTTTTATGCACCATGTAGGATATATTTTTCTTAATTGCTAGATTTGCTTGAGGGCAAGCAAACCCTTAACTGTGAAGGAGTGTGCGCTCATTTTTTGCTTATTTTTTAAAAAAAAAAAAAAAAAAAAAAAAAAAAAAAAA
>LBNU01032854.1:4809-22321 GCA_014162995.1 Artemisia annua
TATACATATATATAATAGACACATTAGTTAATCAAAATAACATAAACATAAGCTATTACATGTGTGTCCATTGTTCCAGATCTTCCAACAGCAATTTCAGACCCATCCTCATTCATCAGAGGCCCACTTACATTCATTGAAGGTCCATTCTCATTCACTGCGGACCCACCCACTTTCATTCCAACTTTTGTTTTTTTTCTTTTTTTGACCACCAACCTTACTAGTTTCCCTAACTTTGTTTTTCCATGGACATAAGTTATGCATACTAAGCCCATTACTTTCTTTCTTCTTAGCAGCATATACAAGCTTGGTTGGATTTTTTTGGAGGTTTACCTTGATTTGTTGGCTTTGGTTTCTTATGTTCATTATAAGTGGTTCTATTGTGACCAGTTTTTTTTAACAGATTTGGCATGTTATCACTCTACCGATCCTACTCACTGCATTTTCATTCAAATCCTCTATTGGATGTTTGATTTTGATTTTCCTTGGCCTTACTGGCAATTTTTCCAAAAGAAGGGGAAGCGGAGGAGTATTAAATGTTGGCTTCCACATTTTAGATCCAAAAACAGGTTTGATGGAGAACTGATATGTTTCAAACCACTTTGATTGTGAGTACAAGTTACTAACTCCAAGGTCTAGATTCATCTTAAAATGCATAAAAGCTGCTACAACATTTACACATGTCACTCCACTAAGATTCTATAACTTACAGTCACAAGTTCTCCTAACCTCAACAACTTGATAACCACTAGGTAAAACCTTCCATTTCCTTTGTTCTTTCTTTTAACTCCTCTAAATGTTTCCTAATTGATGGAGTTATTGTATCATCTAACTCGTAAGCTTGTTACTCAAACCAGTTTCTTTGCATTATATAAACTTTAATATCCTTAAGCATATACTGCTAAGCTTACTTCTAGGTCCAAGAATCTAACCATTGAAGCTCTCTGATATCCCATTCTCAAAGGAAGCACAATGTGTATCTGTTTGAAATAATGCCTTACACCATGGACAAGGATTCCTCTCCATGAGATAATTGTGGGTTTCTACATCAGCTGTTTTACCTCCTTCATATTTCTTGTGAAATCCTGCTCAATAGTAGAAGCTGCAACACTCTAAAATAATCTCTTATAATGCAATCCCGTCCATTTCTCTTGAAGTTAACATACAAATGTCTAGTGCAGTGTCTATGCTCAGCTTGTGGTAGCAAGTCCCGAGTGCCTAACTCACCCTCTTTTGAAACCTCCTAGTGTTTTTTTAACCTTTTCAGGCATCTTACCTTTACCTTTCTCACCCTCATTATCTGCTTTTTTTCCCCCCTTTTTTTCTTATTTCTACTAGCACACCTACCCAAATCCACATCTCTACCATAGTAAACAAGCAAAGAGTTGTAGTTACTCCTATAATACCACAACCGATATCCATGTGCAACACCATAATTAGCCAGTGCATGTTTTAATTGTAGAGTATTCTCAAATTTCATGCCTAGGATTGGCTTATATTCATTCCAAGGTGTATCTAGGTTATATGAAGGATTGGCTTATGACATCATCCTCATGGTCATCCTCTTCAACTATATATGTACAACTTAAAGGTGGTATGAGGTCATCTCTTGTGCCTATGAAATTACCCTTACCTACAAGCTTGGTTAAAAATGAACATCTATTGTTCAAATTCTCGAATACTACATTTTGTCCACCTTCTGTATGATAGTCAACATTTTCAGGGTCCTCATCCTTAGACAATTCCTCATGCTCTTCCCTAACCTCCCCAGTATGCAAATTATCATTATCAATGTACATCAAAACATCATAACCACGAACTTCAGTATACAAGTCCATCTTAGATCCATTCTCAAATCCCAAAACCATAAACTCTTTCCATATCATCTTGTGTCTTAAGCTCCCTAATGCCTCTAGACAGTGTTGTTCCAGGAACAAAATAATAAAATTTTCTAGGCACAATAAGCACAAACTTGCATATCTTCAAATTGAATGTTGTTAATAATCTGACACTCACCTTGCATGTATTTAAGAGGTTTTGGGACAAAAAAACTCATCGTAATAGAGTGTTTATGTGAAATCACCCATTAATTAACAACCTAAAATTGAAAATTAGATATTAAAATTAGTAATTACATAATCAAAACATTGGGATTCCCATATTAGGGGTACAAAATTAGGGTTTATAAATCGTTTAAAAGTAAAATTAAAGAGTAACAAAGGTCAAAGTGTATGGATATCACTATTAACGAATTACCTTTTAGTATCTTATGAATCATGTGATAAATAATGTGTGTTTGTTACAAAGTCTTGCGTTTTTTTTTTTGGTGATAATGAAAGGTTAAATCCTTTTATATGGTCAGCAAATTAGTGAAAAATAAATAAATAAATAAATAAAAATAAAAAAAAGTTAACCCTATTAGTTAGTGTATGTCCACGTATGATAAAAAAATAAATTATAAATCCAAGTGTATAATAATAACCGGTTAACCGGCTATAGTAACAGATGATATTAGCTAGCATGAACATAATTTGAATATATGTTAGCAAGCATGTCATTTACAAAGTACATTGCGGAGCTTTGTTTGTTTAAGAAAATATGCTAAGTATCTTTAACCAAAATCCATAAACTTAATTTCCAAAAACATTATAACCAACACATTAACAGAGTACAATAATATTCCCGTACAAGTAACAACACTATAACAACTCACAAATTATAAAGGTGATATATAGTGATCGTAACACAAATATAATCTGTCTCCTGCATGTAGCAAAGTCGGGCATGGATATATTTATATGCCAAAAGATTAATGCTAATCTTATCTGTTTTTTTATGTGTTAAAAGACTCGTATATGGAAACAAAAAATGAAATAACCATCATTTTTCTACCGATAACCTAAATGACTTGAATACCTATAATACGGAGTAAACTGTTTTTTTGGTGAAAGATGACACTACATGGTTCATGCTTTATACTCCCACAGGAGGAATGGTTGGTCCTCACTGGAGGTGTGTGTTTCTAGTTATATGAAGCCATTCATAGAGATGGAAATGTAGTATAACTAGAAGAGCCCTTCGGTGGAGGGGTCATGGGTTCCTAGTGATGTCATTAACCTTTTCTTACTATACTTACTGTGGGTGATGGATGAGTGAGTATGGTAAAAAGGTAAGATGGAAATGTAACTAGATGAGAGGTGCTATAAAGTGAATTAAGATGGATATATGGATATGGATGAATATAGGATTGTAATCTTGCTCTGTTTTGATCTGTGCATTGTTGCCAGAATTCTTTAGAGTATGTCTGATACAGGATGGTATGTATAGATAGTGATTTTAACTGAGAGGGGTATGCCCCAATCATATGGTGATTTCTTATGATGGAAGATTGTATCATTGGCTCCGGAAAGAATTTTTTTTTCAAAGGCACATAATAAATTTACTCACTCAGTTAATCGATGTGAAAAAAAATATGTTTTTGGTCACATGCTTAAAAGTAATGTATAAATCAGTAGCATTCATTTTTGAAACAATGAACTTGAAGTGTATTTCTGGTTATACAAAACAATTGGGTTGGATTGTTCTGGGCCTGGTTCTGGTGGCTGTCTGTCTATAAAGAAATGAAGTCACGCATGGACTTTCAGTTGTTTTGGACCAGGATTGACTAGGCTATCTGGCTATGTGTCCGGGTTTCAGAAAAGTTTAAGGACCAAAGTTTTTTTTTTTTTCTCTTTTTTCTTTTCTTTCTCTACACTCGCACTCCGTATCTGAACTTTTGAAACAGGGGAGCAAGCGCCACCCACAGCCCCGCGAACACCCTTTGGAGACTTGTCTTTCCCACAGTGAGCGCGCTGGCGGCGAAATCACACGCGATACCACTCCTTCTCGGATAGCCAATGTTTTTTCTGTTAGACGTCACCAGTTCTCTGTTTCCGTGACTAACAACCTTTTTTGGGATCTTCGCGCCAGACATTTCTAGACAAGTTCTTGGTTTGAATAGACAAGATTCTTTTCGCCTATAAACGGGCCCAGGGAAATCTCTGGCGTCTCTCCGGCTGCAGTTACGAGTAGTTGCAGCATGACAAACTTTACTAACTTGACCCGGGCACTTCTTTTCCTCAGAAAGAAAATAAAATTCAGCCACCTAGCATTTCTAATTCGCTACTTCTTACAGTGTTTGTGAGTGGGCCGTTTAGCGCAATTATATTCAGCCAAACTTAACGGTGCTAACACTTTGTTGTCCAACGAAGAATACCAATCTCGTAAGCTCAGCACTCCCATCGATCTTCCTCTTTTTGCTTGCCACTTGCGAAACTACTTCTCAGCAAACAACTTAGGGTGTGCCAAATCTTGTTGTCCAGCAGACAATCAGCATTCGTAGTCTAGACACTCATATTTTCTTTTTGTTGCATTGAACTATTTCAGAAACTTAGGTGTAATTTGTTGTCCAAGAAATCTGTAGAAGAGTCATTCCTTGAGGTTTTCTGTTCTCAATACTTTCAAAAGCATATAGAGCAAGTAAAATACCTCACGTCAACAAATTTAATCAACATTTGAGTGCCTAAAGATACAAAATGACATTTGGATGCCTATGTTAACATGTCCCTAACATTCAACAATGTCGTCTATGACCAAATAAGTGACGCATCATGAATGGAGTCAATGGACTATATATACATGTAACAATAATTAACATGCTATTTATAACCAACTTATATAAAGTTCTTGATACTTTATCAATCATCACCATATAGACGACCATATATGCCACAATCAACACCACCATCACCGTTGTTTTTCTGGGGCGATACCCCAGAAGATGAGTACTACGCCTCACAAGGCGTACGTAACTCAAAATCATATTTCCAAACCCCAAACGCCAAAATATTCACTCAATCATGGCTCCCATTAGACCCAAACCAACCCATCAAAGCAACCATATTCATGACACATGGCTATACTGCCAACTGCAGCTGGTCCTTCCAAGAAATATGTATCACGTATGCCAAGTGGGGATACGCGGTCTATGCAGCTGATCTCATTGGTCATGGAGACTCAGATGGACTTCGTGGATACATGGGTGACATGAATAAGGCTGCTGTTACTTCATTATCGTATTTTGTTAGTGTACGTAAGAGTGAAGAGTATTGTGATCTCCCTGCATACCTTTTCGGGGAATCGATGGGTGGTTTGATCACTATGCTCATGTACTTGCAATCTGAGACTGGTATGTGGTCTGGCTTGATTTTCTTAGCACCACTTTTTGTCATCCCCGAAGAAATGATCTCTAAGGTAATTTTACTGAAACTCGGCAACTACATTTAATTGTAACATACTTTTTATTAAAGTTTCTTAATCGTAGATGACTTGTTCTCTTATTACATACGGGACAATCAATTGTCATTTGTCATTATATTTGGTCATTTGTTCTCTTATTATGTTTGGTTTAACTAATAACAACTTTGGTTGTGTTTTCCATTAAAGCTACATTTAGCATTGTATGGGCTACTATTTGGACTAGCGGATACATGGGCAGTGATGCCTGATTTTCGGGTGGGGAGGAACGTGGTGAAGAATGTTGAGAAATTGAAAAAAATGGTGCTAGACCCAAAACGTTATGCAGGGAAGCTAAGGGTGGGCACGGCGAGGGAGGCTCTTAGGATGACGAATTACGTGCAAAACAATTTTGATAAAGTTACCGTACCATTTTTGGCATTGCATGGGACATTGGACGGGCTAGCGTTGCATAGTGGATCAGAGATGTTGTATGAGAAGGCCATGACTGCGAAGGAGGACAAGGGGTTGAAGTTGTATGAAGGAATGTACCATTCGTTGATCAATGGAGAACCGGATGAAAATGTTGATCTTGTGTTAGCAGACATGAAGACTTGGATTGACGAGCAGACTCAAAAGCATGGTTCTATATGTGCCGATAATTAATAGAAGGGAAAATATACGAATATATTATGGAATTGCTTATGAAAAACTCAATGTTTAGTACACAAGATTTTGATAAATTTTTAAGTGTTGTTTTCATTTTTTTCTTCGAGTTATTACACATAGACTTGCAGAATGAAATCAAGCAGACGATTTAAAGTAAAAAACGGAGCCATTCGATAAATTAGTTACCGATAATTGATGTGACTAATAATATACATTTTAAATAACGAGACACTTTTAAACTTAGCGGGATAGGGATTTTTGACTTCCCTTTGGTCGGTGATTGTGTATATAGCCGGACGATATCTTAATGCTCCGGACGAACGATGTCCGGAGGACCCATGACTGGAGGGACCAGCAAGCGCCGCGGTCAAGCCCGATTTCGCGGATCTATGTCTGCCACGTGGAAACCTCAGCCGACATCCTAGTATAGGAGCATGTTAGCGCGCCACACCCTACATGTCAGGAACAGTCACCTACTCGTACTACACACTGTTCCGAACAGTAATCAGGTACAGTTTGAGGTAGTATAAATACTTCTCATTTACTCACTTATGTTATTAGCATTTACTGCATACTTACACACACATTTATTACCACCAACCCAATACTTACTCTCACGCCGGAGCTTGGTCCTGGGATAACACCCGGGGCGAGGCTAACGCGTTTACTGTGATCCGCAGGTTCTACTACCGACAAGTCATCATCCGGAGGACTTCCAAAGAACCTTCGCAAGGTGACAGGATTTTACTCAAACAAATTGGCGCCATCCGTTGGACCGGCATTCAGTCTGCCCAGGCTATAGGATGACAGGTACCGGTCCCGGAGGCTCCGGAGACGGTGGGGAGGATACTCCCCTTACGAGGGAACAAATTGAAGGACACCTGTCCGCTCTTAGATCCTTAGTGGCGACATATAATCGAAGGGAAAATGTCCCACCTATCCGGTTGAATTTTGATGAAGGGGGACCGAACAACGATAGGGGCCCGAATAGAAGACGAGAAGAGATTGTAACCGGAGAAAAGGTGTCCGACGAGGATTTGGGGAAACCTTTCAAGGAGCTATCCAACTCACCATTGACCCGCCGGCTCTTGGAGTTCTCTGCACCAGAACACAAGATGCCATCCCATATTAAACTATATGATGGTTCTACGGATCCGAAGGATCATCTCACTAGGTTTTCCGGAGCGGCCATGTAGGGATCATGGCCCATGCCTGTCTGGTGTCGCATGTTTCAACAGACGCTAGATGGCAATGCCAGAGGATGGTATGACAAGCTTCCTCTCGGAAGCATTGATGAGTGGGCAGACCTACGTCACCAGTTTGTCACTCGCTTTTCCTCAAGAAAGAAGTGCTTCTGAGATCTAACAGAAATAACCAAGATTGTAAGAAATGCGAACGAATCTTTTCCTGAATTTAAGGAGAGATGGACCACAGAAAAAGAGTTCATACAAGGAGTACCGGAAGTCATGAGAATCTCATCCTTCATGGACGCCTGCAAAACCCCGGAATTAGCTAAGCGTTTCGCAGATAAAGTGCCGAAAACAGTGGAAGAGATGATGACGCGGGTGGATGATTTTGTTAGGGCGGAGAAGGCGTTCGCCAGTACGGAGCTACCTCAGGGAGAAAAGCCGGAGATGACAAAGAAGTTTCCTTTCAGTAACTTCCGACGGGATGATAAGTCATTTCGGGGACCATACGGAGGAGATAGGAGGCATCACGAGGGTAGGACGAACCACTATGGGCGTGAAGGGTACGCTCCCAATAGGCCTAGAGATAAGGCGCCGCTGCTTCCCCCCAGAAACGATTATCACGTACGCCCAAACAATCCCCCTCCAAGGCTCACTTTAAACTCCCTCACGAAGCTTCCCAAGGAAATCTTAGCTACTGAACATCATTTACAACTACCACAACCCAGACCTATGATTATCCCCCACGAAAAGAAAACCAAGACAAATATTGTGACTACCATATGGAAAAAGGTCACCACACAAATGACTGCAGGCAGCTGCAAAGACAGTTGGAAAAAGCACTTGAATCGGGAAAACTTAATCACCTTATCAAAGATGTCAGACAAAAAGGAGCCGGTCAAGTAGGAGAAGAACCGCAAAAAGGCAAAATCATCAACATGGTCCGAACACATTCGGAAGGCAGGAAAAGGAAGGACCGGGAGAGGATGGAAAGCTGGATGAATGTGCCTATAGTGTTCCCGCCGGTCTCAACGGACGATGTGTCCGACGAACCTCTTATCGTTGAGGCAATGATAGAAGGATATTTGGTGCGACGGGTCTTCGTGGATGAAGGAGCCTCAGTGGAAATCATGTTTGAACATTGCTTTAATAACCTGCACTCTTCAATCAGATCACGGTTAAGACCTACGCATACCGACTTACTTGGCTTTGCTGGGAGTGTCACAAAACCGTTGGGCAAGCTCGAAAAGGATGTGGAGTTCGGGAGTGAAGGTTTATCCCGGAAAACGACGATGAAGTTCACGGTGATTCGAGCTCCGTCCCCTTATAATGTAATCCTTGGGCGAAGCGGATTAAAAGCACTTCGAGCTATTCCTTCGACCATTCATGCAATGATGAAATTTCCTACTCCGCGGGGGATTGCTACATTGATCACTCGATCGACCACTGTGTCGGAGTGCAGAAAGTTAGAGGATAAGCAAGTAATGTGTGACGGGGAGGTAGAGTCTGAAGAAAATGGTCCACCGGAAGAAATAATGGTGAACCCGGCGTACCCTGATCAGCTAGTTACCATCAGAGGAAACTTGACAAAGGAATGTAAAGCTCTCCTAAGGGCGCTGCTCATAAAAAACTTGGATATATTCGCTTGGGAACCGTCCGATATGACAGGGGTTCCTAGACGAATAATAGAACATAACCTTAACGCCAATCCTTCGGTGGAACCAATGTGCCAGAAGCGGAGAATTCGCACCGGACCGCAGCCAGGCGGTGCTGAAAGAAATAGAAGAATGGGTCCGAGCTGGAATTGTCCGTCCAGTAAAGTATCCGACGTGGATCTCTAACCCGGTATTAGTCAAAAAATGTGACGGGAGCTGGAGGATGTGTGTGGACTTCAAGAACATCAACTCAGCTTGCCCGAAAGATCACTACCCGCTTCCGGACATAGACTGGAAAATCGAATCGGTCATGGGTTATAAATACAAGTGTTTTTTGGATGCATATAAGGGATATCACCAGATACAAATGGCCAAGGATGATGAAGAGAAAACAGCGTTCTACACAGACCAGGGGACTTATTGTTACACCAAGATGCCGTTTGGCCTTAAGAACTCCGGGGCGACATACCAGCGGCTAGTAGACATGGCTTTCCAAATACATCTGGGGAGAAATTTGGAAGCCTACGTAGACGACATGGTAATTAAAAGTAGGGAGGAAAAGGGGATGATAGAGGATATTGCCGAAACGTTCGATAACTTGAGAAGGATCAATATGAAACTCAATCCCAAGAAATGCTCGTTCGGAATGGAGGAAGGCAAGTTCTTATGATACCTGGTCACCTCAGAAGGAATACGAGCCAATCCAAAGAAGACTAAGGCAATAATGGACATGCAGTCGCCCCGAACGCTGAAGGAGATGCAAAGTCTCAACTACAAGCTGGCAGCGTTAAATCGTTTTCTCTCCAGGTCGGCCGAACGGTCACTACCCTTCTTCGAAACCTTGAAGAACATTACCAAAGAAAACAAGGATGAGTACCGATGGACGGAGGCTGCAGAAGCAGCTTTCCAAGACATGAAGCGACTTATCGAAGACCTCCCATCGTTGACCACTCCGGTGGCCAAGGAAACCTTGTATGTGTACCTCGCGGCGGCGGACGAAGCCGTTAGTACTGTGTTGGTAGCGGAAAGGAAGGCTAAACAATGTCCGGTCCATTATGTCAGCAGAACTTTGAACGACGCCGAGAAAAATTATGCTCCTATGGAAAAGCTGGTCTTATCTCTGCTGCATGCATCAAGAAGGTTACGACGGTATTTCGAAGCTCACCCAATCAAGGTCATCACTGACCAGCCCATCACGCAGATCCTTAATAAGGCTCAGGCGTCCGGTAAGCTCGCAAAATACTCGGTAGAGTTAGGGGCATACAACATAGATTACATTCCGAGGAATGCAATCAAAGGGGCAGGTCCTACCGGATTTTCTCTCGGAAACGCCTATCGGAAACAACTCGCCAGCCTACTTCCAACAGCCTGCCCATAAGCCAAGTATAGACGAGACCGAACGTTGGATGTTGTACACAGACGGTGCATCCAATCAAAAGGGTGCCGGGGCAGGGTTGATACTCATCAGTCCGACTAAGACGGAGTACACTTACGCCCTTCGGCTTAACTTCAAGGGAACAACGAACAACGAAGCGGAGTACGAGGCGTTATTGGCCGGTTTAAGAATTGCAACAGACATGGGAGTACGTAAGATAAGGGTGTATGTCGATTCAAAGCTGGTGTCCAACTAGATAAATGGTGACTATGTGGCCACTAACTCCAACATGATTAAGTACTTGGCCAAGACGAAGGGACTAATAGCTGGCTTCAAACAGTTCTCCATCAACAACATTCCTCGGACGCGAAATCAAAAAGCAGATGTATTGAGTAAGTTAGCCACGGTAGCATTCGATCACTTGACGAAGGAGGTGCTCGTGGAAGTGTTAGCGAAAAGATCAATCGAGAAACAGGAGGTGAACGCCGTGGTGGAGGAAGAAGGGGATAACTGGATGACACCCATAATCAAATGTTTGGAAGAAGGGATATGGCCGGAGGACAAGAATGAAACACGGGCATTGAGAATGAAGATAAATCAATACGTTATGGAAGAGGGGGTACTGTTCAAGAAATCTTATTTAGTGCCTATGTTGAGGTGTGTGGGGCCTCTACAAGCCAATTACGTCATCCGGGAAATCCATATGGGTGCTTGTGGAATGCATTCAGAATCACGAATGGTTGTCGCTAAGGCCATGAGGCAGGGGTATTACTGGCCTACGATGCACCGGGATGCTCGAGACGAGATCCGGAAATGTGATTCATGCCAAATTCATTCAAAGGTTCCGAGGCTCCCAAAAACACCGATAACATCGATAATGGCACCATGGCCGTTCTACCAATGGGGGATGGATATTTTAGGCCCCTTACCACAATCGGCCGGAAAAGCAAAATACGTGATAATGGCAATAGCTTATTTCACCAAGTGGATCGAAGCCAAGCCGCTGACACGGATAACCGGAAAGGAGGTTAAGAAGTTCACCTGGGACAACACTGTCTGTAGGTTCGGTCTCCCAAGAATCATAGTCACTGACAACGGGACACAGTTCGTGAATGATCCATTCAAGAGATGGTGCGAACTGTTGAACATTCAGCAAATCAACACAGCGGTGGCCCACCCCCAAGCCAACAGACTGGTGGAGGCCGCAAACAAAAGCTTGATGAATGGTATAAAGACCAGGCTAGGAAGAGAGAAGGCCGGATGGGTAGACGAGCTACCCAACGTTTTATGGGCGCATCGCATAACGCTCAAGATGAGCAATGGCGAGACTCCGTTCAGCTTAACTTATGGGAGCGAAGCGGTTATACCAGCAGAAATAGGTATGCCAACTCACCGGACTATGATGGTAAGGGACGGAATGAATGAGGAGGAGTTGCGTCTTAATTTGGATTTGCTGCGAGAACGAAGGGAGGAGGCCGCCTTACGCGAAGCCAAATACAAAACAAAGGTGGAGAGATATTATAAACCGAAAAGTTCGTCCGGTATCTTTCAAACCCGGGGAGTTCATGTACCGAAGGAATGAGGCGAGTCGTGTGGAAGATCAAGGGAAGTTAGGCCCGAAGTGGGAGGGCCCGTACCGTGTGACAGAAGCATATCAGATTGGATCTTATAAGTTATATACGATGGACGATCAAGAGGTGCCCCGGAAATGGCACGCTATCACCCTCCGAAAGTGTTACTTATAGTTTTTATTCTGTTTAGAATTCCGAATGTAAGGCCGATGGCCCCTATCAACATATGTTTATTAATGCAAGTCTTAATCATCCCTCCTCAGACGGAGAGAAGGGAGAATTTTCCATCATTTATATGTTACAAGTGACTTAACGGAAACATGGATGTAGATTAGCTACCTCCATCCGCGTACCGATGAAGAATTAACGACGAAATGTAAGACCCAACAGCGCTGAGTCGCTAGAGGCAATCTCGGAATACGTTTGGTGCCTACAACGACGGCATAACCTAAGTCTCGTTTTGTGCCCACAACGACGGCATAAACTAAGTCTCGTTTTGTGCCCACAATGACGGCTTAAACTAAGTCTCGTTTTGTGCCCACAACGACGGCATAAACTAAGTCTCGTTTTGTGCCCACAATGACGGCATGCAAAACGCAAAAGAAATAAACTAAGTCTAAAAGCTAGAAGATCCCTACGGATAACGTCCGGAGCAAGATCCTCCGGTGTAACAAACATCAAACCACAAAAGCATCATACAACAAAAAACGAACAAGATTAAAGGATAATGTTGGCCGTAGCCCCAAAAGAATGTACATTGTGTAAGCCGAAACTTCAAAAAAAAATATACATAATTACAAGTTCAATTGTCAAACGGCCCAAGGCCACCAGAAGTACATATTGCCGCAAAATAACTAAGGATCTTGAGGAGGCTGATCGGAGGAGTTCTGATCGAAAGCCCCAGCCCCGACGGTATTCTCCTCGCCGGCAAGAAGGATGTTCATGACATCTGCAAGAGGTAGGTGGAAGGACGAGGCCACCCTTTCGATGTAAGGAAAGGGGCGGAGGAACATTTCGTCATAGGCGGCACGGAAATTCTTAACAGCCGCCAAGTCAAAACTTTCATGGTCGGCGACATAAGCATTTACCTGCTCTTCCGTATGACTGCATTTCACACCCGCCAACCAGCCGGCATCTAGGGCAGCGTTGAACACTTCGGCCCACGCCATCTGGTACTCCTCACTTTCCCTAAACCTCTTCACAACTGTTGAAATGAGCTGGCACACATAGTTGTGCCTCAGGATCTCCGCCTGGCTTCCCGCAACGGTCAAGTTTTCAACCTCCTTAGCCAACCCATCAGATTTCCTCTCCGACTCCTCCAAAGCTGCCTCATTACCCACCAACAGATCCTCCAGCTGCTTGATCCGGCTAGCTTGTTCCAGATTCTTGGCTGATAGTTCATCTCTTTCCTGCTGGGCCGAAGCTAGTTGGCCGGCCAAATCTGCCTCACGACTGACACAACTTTGGTGCTGCTCATGAAGTTCTCTGTTGGATTGAGTAAACCCTTCCACCGCCCGGCGCTGCTCTTCCAGACTGGCCTCGGCGTCCTTGAGCCTATCGGCAGAGTCCCCACAGGCCTGATGAGTTTGATACAGTTGGCCATAATGATAACTCAGATTTTTGAACCGCTGTATCGCGTCCGCCTGGGCCAGGGAGCTCCTAGCCAACTCAAACCAGGCCCGTTGGGTAGCCTGATAGTCCGTCAAGCTTGACTGCTCTGTCCGGACAGAAGGGGGGGGGCAAGATGCACCATCAAGTCACAACACATTTCAGCATCGTTTAAACTTGCCCCCACGGTCAAGCCCCAGTTGGGGATAAAGGGCTCGGCAGAACCGCTTCGTCCTACGCAGAGAAACACACACACACACATACATATATATATATATATATATATATATATATATATATATATATATATATATATATATATATATATATATATATATATATATATATATATATAAATGAAGAGAGAGGACAAAGTAAGAAGTCTGCACGCAGGAGTAAGAAGAATACCTCCGGGAGTCCTCCTACGAAACGCTTGCCGGGTGGACCACTAGAAGTTGAGGCATGAACACCTGCAAAGCAAATTCTACTAAGTTAAAAGGAAAGATACAAAAGGTCATCTCCGCACGAACAAAGGAACGAAAAGCAAATAGAAATACCTCCATGGGAAAGGTTCTCAATATTCGGCGGATTTTGAACCGCCAGAACCTCTCCACATCATCATCACTACCGCCACCAATATGCCTTTCCTCATCATCACCACCGCCGCCATTTTCACCATCGTTTCCAACACCTCCATCGCCACCGCCACCTTCGGCATTGCTTCCTTCAGCCAACTCCTCCTGCTCCCCCACATTCTCACTAGCATGATCAACATTCTCCTCTAGCCCCTCGTTAACAGTCTCGGTCTCCGGACAGCTTACATTGATAGGAGACGGAGATCGGGTAGCGTCCGAGGAGTCACTGCCGGACACTTCCACAACACTTGGGATAGTAGCCTTCTTAAGCCTCCGGTGAGAGGCCTCCCCAGCTTGACGCTTTTTGGAAGTAGGACGGGGAGGCGCGTTCTGTTTCTTCTTCTCTTTAGCAGCCCTCGCATCCAACACACGCTGATCAGCCTTCTCGACAACCCATTGAAGATTGGTTTTCTTCGAAACAGCAACTTTGGGGTCAAGAGGGTTCGTGACATGTGGCTCAATAGCTTCCCCCTCGGCCAAAGCAGGCCTGTAGAGAATTAAAACCTTGATAGATCTTTGAGCACTCGTGAATCGTTAGCAATGTTTATGTAATCACAAACACACTAATAGAAAGTCTCTAATACTTGTATTATAAAGCGGAAACAAACACAAGTAAGAACACAGAATACTAAGAATGCTTTGATCCTCTATGGATCTTTTATAAAAACTAAAACTTGTTTTTCAACTCGTACATAGAACATAATAATTTGTTCCTTTTATAGACAAGGAACCCTAAACCTAAACCGTTTCACAAGAAACGTATATTCTATAAACTATAGAAGATATGCATTATAATATCCTAATAAAGCTCATGCATATCATAACTGAATTACAAAATACGCGGTTTATTTATATCCGCAGAAAAATAATATGCGGAAACTATACTTCCGCAGAAACAATTCTTCAGCAGAATCCAGCTCTTCAGTAGATTCCCTCAGCAGTATTCTTCAGCAGAATTCTCTCTTAGTAGAATTCCCAACAATCCTCCCCTAATCTTGAATTTGGCATGGTTAAGTTCAAGATTCTTGATAGATCGTTAATACTTCAGAATAAGAGGATTGATTTCAAACTTCAACAGCAAAGAATCAAACCCACCACTTCTCTATGAATGGCAAACTTTAAACTTCAGATCTTTGCAGCAACAAATGACAAAGTGTACATCAAAACATATTAGTTTCAGACTATTCTCATCACATCCAGGTGTGTTAACTCCTGTGAGAGGTGAATCATTGAAAACAATGGATTTGATGTCTCTTTACCAATAGCCATTACTACTGGAGTAGCCAAATGTTTAAGTTCGAAAACTATGGTACACTGATGACCATATGATTTTTAGCAAATCATCAGTTATAAACGGATTTGAAATGTCTTTACCTGTAGCCGTTTGCTCAGGACTAGCCAATTCTTAGGTTGAATGAATCACCTTTGGTGAATTGATTACCAAATATGGTATTCCACTGCCTTTACCACAAGCCATACACTTGTGGGCTAGCCAATTCTTTGGATTCCAAAAAGGATTAATCCATGGTGAATTGATGATCATACAACCCTCAGCAATGAAGCATGGGTGAGTTGCATACCCTATGATTTTGAGCAAACCATTACAGCTTTCAACTCTTTGATGGACACAAGTCACATCTGGTGAGTTGATAACCATCAACAGAGTAATTTACAACAAACCTAGAGAAAGTTAGTACAAATATACAGTAACTATTTTTTTTTACTAATAAATAAAGAAATAAAAGACAATAAAATATACAACAAAGAATACCAGAATCAAGTAGAATCGTGGTGTTGCAGAAGCTTAGACTTGATCAACCCAATCAACTGCTCAGCATGTGTTATATCATTTGACACTGGATTAGGAGGAACTTCCAATCTCCTTCTAAGCAATCTTGTCAACAGTTTAGGTGACAAAGGATAATGCTGATCAGAAAACATACATACTCTCATCCCACACTTGGTTTCAACAACATGCACATTTGGATAAGGATAAAATCTCCATGTATCAACCTTCCACTTATGAGAATTCTTCCAAATTGAATACCCTGTACCATTGGGAGACTGAGAATCAAACAGAACTTGAAGATCTCCCAATAAGTACAACCCAGCTCCTTGTGGTTTATGGGATGCATAATGGTGTGTAACAAAACCATAAAGAGTATTCAGATCTTGCCTATCCACCAAATGAAGGATATCTTTCAAGAAAGTAAACTCCATAGAGGATTTATCAAGCCTATAAATAGTGTTAATCTGTTCATCAGTCACTTTCCAATGTGTCAACACACTATAAGAATCCTCAGGAAAAGTTGTAGAGGAACCCAGCTTGATAAATGATGTATTAGCAGCCTGTAAGTCCACATGCTTAGAAGATCTACTCTTCTGAAAGGTTTGCTTCCTAGCTAATCTCACAGATCTTCTGATAGCAATATGTCTTCTGTGGGACATCCTTTTCTTCCTCCTACCAGGTACATATATCCCCATAGAAACAGAAGGATTTACCTTTTCAGATGCACCAGAGACATCTTCAGTAGGAATAGAAGATGTAGAAACAGAAGGAATTGAAGTAGAGCCACCTTCTTGATGCAACTTGTCAAGCTCTCCTCTAGCCTTTTTAGCTCTAGCAGCTTCTTGTTCAGCTCTGTTAACCATGGCTGCACGATAGTTGGAAAGAAATGCTCCTCCTTGATCAGTAGATGCAGAAGAAGGAATAGTATCAATCTCAATTGTTCTAACAGGTTCCTTTAGATCCATATCTTGATCAATAGCTTTTGTTGAAGCTTCAGGAGAAACAAGAAGAACTAATGGTTGGCTTTCAGATGCTTCCTCAGTGGAAATGAAAGGTACAGAATTTGTATCAGCAGATTGTACACCTTCAGTAGATTTCTCAGCAAATGAATCCACAATTTCAACAAACTTGGATCTTTTGACTTTTGGAGCATCCATACCACCAGCAACCCTTTTCAATTTAGAAGCTAGTGTAATATGCTTCATAATCTGATTATACAGACTTGTCAAATCAGATTCAGACAAAGCCCAGACTTGCTTTCGTGACAAACCAGAATCATAGATAGCTGTACTCTGATTGTACACCACATTCCTATATAAGTTTTCTTCTGTGCTTCAGTAGGTGGTCTTTCCCTTTTTGCTTTAGCCTTCTGAGCTGCAATAGCTTTTCTCTTTTCACAATAGTACAAAAAGTTCTATTGGTCACGCATGGTCGATTTTGAAATGTCACACTGTAACATTTATACGTGACTAAATGTACCAGAATAAAATGAACAGCCACACTTGATCCGACTTGTGTGACCATTTTGGAATTTTATTGTCACACATTTGAATATTTATGTGACTAGAGGTAACTGGAAAAATTTTTTTGGATTATTTAGTCACTTTTAATTCGAGACGTGTGACAGATACAAATGAGCTCGAAACATTAGTCACACTATAGATATACATATGTGACAAATACATGTCACACAATTTAAAAGTGTGACCAAAATAGATATATGGTCACATGAGGTAATTGTGTATGTGG